>JASCZI010120978.1:0-18220 GCA_036250425.1 Stylosanthes scabra | reverse complement strand
TCAAATCCAAAGGATTCTTCTTGTTCATTGATTCAAGAATCAAGTTCAACCGAGAGGTATAATTGATTCTTAACTTGGTTTAATCTCTATTCTAGATTATGAGGTTTAAATGTATTATTAAATGGTTTATGAATGTTGTTCTTGATGTTTTATTGGATAAGTGACATAAAATCTGGTTTTGCATTAACATTGATATCATAAACTTGTTCAAGAAGTATCTTTCACATTTGTTCTTTGCATTAGAAATGATGAATTGAATGAGTGTGCACTTATATGAATCTGTATTTTCATCACATAAATGATTGGTTTGCTTTTAGTTTGATTCTTTGTCATAATAATTAAAGATTTATACTGCTGACGAGTAATTGAATCTTTCTTGTTTTGAATTGTTGAGTTTGAGAAAATAGACATTCAAACATGTTTTAAGAAACATTCCATATTTCTTCATGTGACTTAGAGATGAGCATGTGATTTAATGTGCATTAGAATCTTTAGTAATCTAATAGGGTTATATGAGATTGAATATGTGACATATTAATTCTTTCCATGAAATCTTGTTGATTGTTGTTGATTTAAACCTAGATATGTGTATTATCTCTTTTCTTGTTTAATTAGTCAAGAGATTGATGATTAATTAGGATAAAGATGAAACTAGATCACTAAGAGATTAAGATTTAGTTATATTAGGATTCATTTTGATTTGATAGTGATTGCATAAATTGAATGGTAAAATCTGGTTTATGAAGTTAGTAATGAATATCTCCGATTCCTTGATCCTGCTTCTTACATTTGCATTTCCCTCATTCTTGATAATTGATTTTGTTGATTAGTAATAATTAGTGAATAAAGATTGTGTTTCTTGAGATGTTTTCTTGTTGTTGCATGATTCTTTATTGTTTCTTTCTTTAGTTTTCACATTAATCCTTTGATTGATACTTGGATCTACTTAAGGAAATTGATTAAAGAATATTGCTAGATCCATCTTTCCTCGAGGGAACGATACCCACTCATTAGTGGTACTACTTGATCCGGTGCATTTGCCGAATTGTGACGAAAGAATTCGTCGCATCAACTCCCCAAAAAGTTCAAATATCCGGTGGACATGGAACCATATGACGGAACAAGTGATCCGAAACATCACCTGGATGTTTTCGACAATAGGATGGTACTCCTAAACGCCTCGAACGCCGTGAAGTACAAAGCATTCACCGTGACCCTAAAAAAAGACGCGCTGACGTGGTTTAACTCTTTACCCGCCGGTAGCATCAAAAGCTTCTCCGTGCTGTCTGATAGCTTCCTGAAGAACTTTACCGCTCGGAAAAAGCTTCCCAAGAGATGCTTGAATCTCTACTCAATCGTGCAGAAGCTAGAAGAAACTCTTCGGAATTATCTGGATCGATTTAACACTGAATGCACCCAAATAGAAGGGCTACAATGTCAAGCAGCACTAATGGCTCTGGTTAAAGGCCTCCGGGACGATACCCCCTTCCTGAAAAGCGTCACCAAAAGACCACCCAAAACAATGGAAGAGATTCAAGAAAGATCTCACGAATATTTGCAGCAAGAGGAAGGACAAACAGCGGTTAAAACCGATCGTGACAAAAGAGAAAGCAACCGGAAAGAACTCCCACGGGAAGATCGCAGTAGACGGGAACAGCGTTCCAGTAGATCGTACTACAACCCCCTGAATGTCTCGCTAGCGACTTTCCTCCATGAAGTGTCCCAAGTAGAAAGAATCCCGGCACCACGGGCAATCAAGAACACTCACAGTGGTGACCGGAATGCCTACTGCAAGTATCATAAGCAAAACAGTCATGACACTGAAGATTGCCAAGATCTCCTCGAGTTTGTTGAGCGAGGACTGAAGAAAGGAAAGTTCCATGAGTACACCGGAAGAAGCAATGACCGGGGAGATGATAGAAGAACAAGACAAAGAGTGAACAGCCTGGATAAGTCTGCTGACCGAAAAGATGAACCCAAAGAGGGCGTTACCAGAAGAAAAATTAAGATGATCTTTGGAGGGCTGCCGGATGAAGGAAACCCACCGTCCTGGAAAGCAGTCAAAAGAAGCCGGCAATCGTGCCTCGCTATGGAAGTCATGCCAAGGGCCCTGAATGACAAACCACCCCCGGAAATCACGTTCTCCTCGGAAGAGATCGGAAGAACTACCGACACTCTAAATCCTCCCCTGGAGATCTCCGTGGACATCATCAATGCAACAATCCGAAGAGTCTTCGTAGATCAAGGGCGTTTCGCAGATATCCTCTTCCAACGATGCTTTGATGCACTCGGACTCATTGAAAAAGACATGGAAAGTCATTCCGACGAGTTGGTCGGTTTCTCTGGAGAAAGAGTAACCCCAGATGGCTTTGTGACACTATGGGCTACTATCAGTGACCCACCGAATAGGCGAAATGTGAAAGTAAGGTGGCTGGTCGTCAACCACAACTCTGCCTACAACACAATTATGGGAAGGCCGACCCTCAATTGGGTAGGAGCTGTTATAGCAACCTCCATCTTGACAATGAAGTTTATAACAGACGGAGGAAAAGTGGGGGTACTCCACGGAGATAAGCAAGATGCAGAGAAATGTCATAATGCCACCTTACACATCTCAAAGGAGCAAATTCCAAAGCTAGAGAAGCCGGAAACATCCGACAAGTGCCTTTTAGTGGACCTTGAACCACCGGAGAAGAAGATGCAAGAGCGACCGAAACCAAAAGGGGATCGCTAGCAAGTTCAAATCTAAGAAAAATCCGACCAAGTAACCATGATCGCGAAGAATTTGCCCGAAAAGATGAAAGAAAGCTTGGCTCAGTTCCTAAAGCGAAATTCCAACCTATTTGCATGGACGACAGCTGACATGCCCGGAATTGATCCGAATTTCTCCAGCCACAAGTTATCCATCATCCACGGCAGCAAACTGATCGCATGGAAACTGTGTCGTATGAGCCCAGAAAAAGTGGCCGAAATCAAGAAGCAAGTCCAAAGCCTCCTGGAGGCAGGATTCATCCAAGAAATCAAGTACCCCACGTGGCTTAGCAATGTGGTGTTGGTACCCAAAAGCAATGGGAAATGGAGGATGTGCGTTGACTACACCAACCTAAACAAAGCATGCCCTAAAGATCCATATCCACTTCCAAGCATTGATGGACTGGTGGACAAAGCTTCCGGATACAAATTTTTATCATTCATAGATGCATACTCCAGATACAATCAAATCCCCACGTACCCGGGCGATGCTGAGAAGATAGCATTCATCACTCCAATCGGCAGTTTCTACTATAAAGTAATGCCATTCGGACTAAAAAATGCAGGGTCCACGTAGCAAAGACTCATGGACATGGTGTTCAAAGAGTTAATCAGAGGCATCCTTGAAGTGTATGTTGATGACATGTTAGTTAAAGCAAAGTCAGAAGAAGAGCCCATCCCCAACTTGGAAAAAGTCTTTGGCAAGTTGAGAGAACATCAGATGCGCCTGAATCCCGCAAAATGCGCTTTCGCGGTGGAGGCCGGAAAATTCCTTGGGTTCATGCTGACTAGCAGAGGGATCGAAGCCAACCCAGAAAAATGCCAGGCCATCATCTCCATGAAACAGTCAACATCCTTAAAGGAGGTGAAAGCCCTCACCGGCAGGCTAGCAGCCCTCTCAAGATTTTTAGCAGCATCAGCCATGAAAGCAGCCCCCTATTCAAATTAATGAAAAAATGGATAGAGTTCAAGTGGACAGAAGAGTGTGAGGAAACTTTCAAAAGCTTTAAAGAATATTTATCCACACCTCCAATCTTAGTCAAGCCAGAACAAGAGAAGCCCCTAATCACCTATCTGGCCGCAACTAAAGAAGCAGTAGCTGGAGCATTGGTGCAGGAGAAAGACAAAGTGCAGCAGCATGTATACTTTGTCAGCAAAACCCTGCAAGGGGCAGTGTTGAAATACCAAAGGCTAGAAAAGTTGGCACTTGCACTGATTGTGACCGCCCGGGGACTGCGACAATACTTCCAAGCACATCCCATAATTGTCGAAACTGATCAGTCGTTAAAACAAGTGCTTTAGAAGCTGGACCTAGCCGGAAGAATGCTAAGTTGGTCAGTAGAGCTCTCGAAATACCATATTAGCTACAAAGGAAGAACAACCATAAAAGGTCAAGTAATGGCCGACTTCATTGCAGAGCTCACTCCTAAGGACACATCCTCCGAGTCCTTAGCATGGATCCTCCATGTAGACAGATCCTCGAATACCAAAGGAAGTGGAGGAGGCGTACTCCTTGAAGGACCAGAAGAAGTGACCATTGAGATGGCAATAAAATTCCAGTTCCAAGCAGAATATGAAGTGCTTATAGCAGGTCTAAAGCTAGCAAAAAAAGTCAGAGTCTATGAGTTGGAAATCAGGTCCGACTCTCAAATTGTCACCTCCCAGGTGAACGGAAGCTACCAAGCTAAAGACCCCAAATGGCTAAGTATCTGGAAAAGCTAAAAGAACTGCTAAACCTTTTTTCAGAAAGTGCAAGTAAAGCATATCTCTCGGAAGGAAAACGACCAGGCGGACACATTATCCAAGCTGGCTAGCACCAAACCCATCGGAAGCAATCGGACTCTAATTCAAGAAGTCAACGAGAAATCCTCTATTGACAAGCCCCAAGAGGTGCTAATAGTTTCACTCCACAATAGCTGGAAAACCCCCACCATCAACTTCCTTGAAAAGGGAATCCTTCCAAAAGAAAAGTATGAAGCTAACATGTTGAGAAGAGAAGCTGCAAACTATGTTATGATGGGTAGAGAGCTATATCGAAGAGCGGCAGCTATGCCCCTCCTCAAATGTGTAGAAAAGGAAAGAGTCTCCACCATCATAGCCGAAGTACATGAGGAGGCTTGCGGCCAGCACCAATGGGTGAAAACAATCATAAGATACTTCTTGCTAGGGTGTTGGGCGGATGAACTCGGAAGCATCCTGTGGTCGTACAGAACGACAGAGCAGTCAGCAACTGGACTAACACCCTTCCGGCTAACTTATGGCACGGAGGCGATGGTCCCGTTGGAAATTGCTGAAGAAACTAGCCAGGTACAGGCCTATGACTCGTAAGAGAATGAGAAAAGCAGAGAGGTTGATGTTGACCTAATCTCCGAAGTCAGGGAAAAGGCCAGAATGAAGCAGCAGTCGGCAAAAGAACTCTTAGCAGCTCGCTACAACAAGAAGATCAAAAGCAGAGACTTGGAAGAAGGAAATCTAGTCCTGCAAAGAGCCGACATTGGTGGAAAAAATGCCGCACAAGGAAAACATGGAGTAAACTGGGAAGGGCCCTACCAAGTAGTCAAAGTGCTCGGAAAGGGAGCTTACAAGCTCAAGACAATAGAAGGTGTCGAAGTTCCGAGAACTTGGCACATCACAAACCTTATTAAGAGGTATCATATGTAAAAGAACGTAGTAGCATGTACTATTTTTCCTCTCATCTTTATTTTTTCCCCAAAGAGGGTTTTTTGGATGGAAAGGTTTAAATGAGACATGTAAGCGTTCCGGCCACACTGGCTGTTATTAATAAAAAGTACTTTATTTCAGCTATTTCTTGCATTTTGCTTTTTAGCATTACTTACAATGCATTTATAGTCTCAAAAAAAGAGAACAAAGAGCCCGGTAGCTAAAATTAAGGCTTTAAATTTGATCCAAAGGACAACCTATAAAGTGGCCGGAACAAACGCCACGGTACCACACCGGACTGATCATCCGGATGATGAATTGCAAATAAAACAAGTTATGCAAACCAATAGTCAAAATTAAAGACATCGCAACAAGCAAACTTAACAAAAAGAAGCACAAAAATTTATAGTGCCCAAGCAGAAAAGGCAAGATAAACACCACCAAAAGCCAAAAAATCAGCCTAAGTGCCAAATTTTAGCATTACAAAGTCACAAGGATAAAAAGAGGAAGCACTTGCACGCAAAAATCCAGAAAAGAAAAATATTTTTTAAGCGGGAAGGAGGACCGAAAAAGCCAAAACCCCAAATGTTCACCAAAACACAAATATTCATATGCCACAAAAAAGGGCACAACACCAGAACCGATTGTTCAAAACAAGAAAAATCATTACAAATAGTCTAAGTGGAGTATTCCACACCTTCTCTAGCCACACTCCCAAGCTCCGACTGCTGAACCTGCTCAGGCTTCTCCGACTGCTGCTCCTGGGAAGCCGCGTCTATGTGACGAGGATCATCCACCATCTCCAAGTCCTCATCAGAAGCCTTTTTGCGGTTAACAATCCTCCTAGTCTTGGGATCCCAGCGAGTGTCCAAGGTGATCGCAGAGAAATCCACCCCAAGGCAAAGATGAGAAACCTGGTCCAATACAGTCTCCAAAGTTTCCTGGCACATATCCAAGGTCTCATCCCCAAGCTTCATCCACTCAGCTTCCCAGAACTCTGTGGAGGCATTAGCCGTGCCCAGAGCAGTTTGCTTCTCCACCAGAGAAGCGTTAAGGGCCCTAATATCTTTCTCGGCCACCTCAACTTTTTTCTGCTCCTTCTCAAGAGAGAGCCAGCAGGAGGCTAACTGCGTATTCAACACCTTGATGTCCTCCTCCAGCTGGTTGACCCGGTCCAAGGCAGACTGGCGCTCACCCTCCCTCTCAGAAAATTGATCCTTCAAAGTATCAACCTCCTCCTTCAGAGGGAGATATGCCAATGCAGAATCCCTTTCCGCTGTCAGCAGAGAGATCTGGTCTTGAGCAACAGCAAGCTCGTTCTCAGTCTTAAGCTTTGAAGAGAGAGTACCCTCCAAGCCAACCTGGCCAGGAAAGAACCAGATAAATTGAATAAGTATACAAGTACCACAAGAACGATCACAACAAAGTAGCATACACAATTACATCCCACACATAGCCGTACCTGGAAGCAAGCAAGAGCCTTGGTGGTGAAGCGGTAGGACTCTCCGAGCAGCTGCTCCGTGGGCATCTTCACAAGAGCTCGGCGAACAGAGGATGAAGCAACCCCACCATCAACAGCTTTCCGATAATCAAATTTATCCGAAAAAGCCAACTTTACAGGGTGCACATCATGTTCCCAGGCCGAATCCTCCCCAAGCACCCGTTCGGTCACACTGACCTCATCCTACTTTCTTTTCTGCCTCTTCCGCCTAAGATCAGCATACGGATCTTCCTTCACACCCTCCTCAGCATCAAGACAAATAGTGCCCGGCAGCACCTTGTTCTGAGAGCGAGTGGTAACTGAAGGGGAAGGCTAAATCACCTTAAGCGAAGCAGCCGCGTCAGTCGAAGAAGACGCGCTGGCTGCAGCAGAAGGAACGACAACAGGGATATGTACAGGATTGGCAACCGGAAGGATAGAGCGAGGACCCATCTTGGAAGTATCCGCCAATTGAACCTTAAGCTTATCAAGACGATTCTGCTTCATCTTCACCTCTAGTAAGCTATCTGCAACAAAAAAACAAAAAGATGAGAAAGCAGAGCAACAAATATAAAGCACAACTATAATAAAATAATCCAGAAATAAATACCAAGAAATTGAGCAACTTCAACATCGCTGTGATCTAAAATCCAGCGACAAGAAAAATCATTTTTCTTCTTCGGTAAACCAGCCGGAAGGGACAACAAAAACTTGCAGGCAGCCGTCTCCAGTGGATCAAGTTTGAAGACGGTAAAGTCTTTCACATCAGGATTCCAGTATACCCAGGGAAAAGGATTACCTTCATCATCCAGCCAAAAGGCCCGTTTACCAGGAGCAGCCAACACTTTGAAATAATATATAGAAACAAACGAGCGGTTGGATGGAAGCCGAAGTGCAGGCAAACTCGCTCAAACGCTTGCAAGAAACCCCACCCATTTAAATGTAGTGGACTGACAGCCACTCGGCAACGGGTCAACATAGCCCTCTGAAAATCTGAAAGAGGGAAGGAGACCCACAATCGGGTAAACAGTTCTTGATAGACCCAAAGAAAGTGGGGACCATCCTGTCCCGCCCGGAATGGAACGCGATCGGAGGGCCCAGCGGCCTCCAACACATAATCCCCCTCCAACTCCACATTCCTCATTAACCTAATGTTGCGGCGAAGTTCGGGGAGGGAATCCCCCGGAATCACCAATGGTTGGGTGAGCACTTCTTCGTCCACCCACCCATACAACTGGGCCTCAACCTCGTTCAACGGCCGCGGCCCCCTCACGTCCTGACAAGACCTCTTCTTCCCCATTTTTCAGATTTCAAATAAATTAACAAAAGCCTGTAATATAAAGCAAGGCCTAAGTGTTTAACGAAAAAGAAAAAAGAATGACGAAGATGAAGACATGGAAAACTAGGGGCTTGCATATGGAGGGACACGCGGCCTAACAGAGCGAAGACCCAGAAAAGACACGAACAAAAAAGAAAGACAGAAAATGCAGCAGCAATATCAGAAACGCAAAAAAGTGAAGGAAAAAGGATATACCTGAAAGAAACCTCAAAGCAATCCAAGTCTAGAAAGCCAAAGAGAAATCCCTTCAAGAACAATAGACAGAGAAGAGAGAGTAGAAAGAAGCGAGAGTGGAGGAAAGGAAGAAATGAAAAGTTTTTTTCTTTTTTATCCCCAAAGCTTCTCCAACATGCTTTGCAAATCAAAAGGGGCAAGTATCATTGATGGGACACTTACAAAATCTTGAAAACCGCTCCCTCTCCTTTTTCAAAATAAAGTAAAAAAGTCATTATTACCCCTGCCACGTCAGCAAAAGAAAGCAAACGACATTTTCTTTCAAAAAGCTCAAACCTTATGACACGTAGCAGTCGGAAAAGGACTCAACTAGAAGAGCCCGGAAATCAGTGAAAGTACTTGGAAGATGTATAGCCATATTCATCTCCTGAGTGGGGGCAATGTTACGGAGTGGCCCAATAAGGCTCAATCCATTAGTCAAGCATCAAGCACACATGGCCCATAAGGTCAAGGATCAAACTAAAAAAGGGAAAGATTCGATAGGATCACGAAAAGATCTCATCCGAATCTTAATCACCAGCTACTATATAAACTGGGGGAAACACCCCCCAAGGTACACATTCTCTAAACCCTAACCTCCCATATTAGCCCTAGAATCTCATAATCCTAATTCTGGGATTCTGGAGCTATCCCTCACACATCGACCCACCTTCTTCGTTCATAGTCCTTAGACTCTTCTAAGGATAACTACTCGGAAGACACATTCTCTCTGGTCTTACTCTCTTTGGTTAGGTCCCTCACTCACAAAGTCCTTGAGACAATCGTTAAGTATTTCCATACTTAACAGTTTTGCAGTTAATGATTATATTAGATTACTCCATAAGGATTTGTTTGTACTTTGAACTGCTTCGAATTAAAAAAAAAATTGAGTGGTGGCTGTGGGCGGTACCGAGAGAATCTATGGTGGTGATGGTATTGATGGAGAGTAAAAATGAAAAAAAAAAAGGAAGAGGTGGTGCTCCTGGAAAAGGAAAAGGAGATGATGATGATGATGAATAATGTAATTAATTAGGGGTAGAAATAGAAAAAAAGATTGATTAATTTTTTACCATCAAAAGATTAATTAATGGAAGGTGTAAAATTAATGTGGAAATTAAAAACTTAAATTAAATGATAAAATTAAAACAAATTAAAATTTAAGGATATTTTTAAAAATTTTTAAACATTAGAGATCAATAAAAATATATTTTACCCTATTATTTATTTTATTCATTTTTGATATATATTATACATTTTTAATATATATTTTATTCTAAAAACTATTAATTTTTTATGCATAGCCAAGCATAGTTGATAGATCATATGTATGTTAAATAAATACTTTAACTAGCGTATTTATCCATGTCTTGCACGGAAATTTTAATTTATTTTAAATTAAAAATATCATTTTATATTATTACTTATATATAAAAGAATTAAAAGAATTAAAATAATAACGGATATTAAGAAGATATGCATTTTTTGTGTTTTTTTTTATAAAAATATATTTTTCGTTGTTCTATATATTTTCATCATCAACAGAGAACCAATATTAGGGAGCCCTTAGGAAGCTAATAACTAAATTATCATTGAAAATTTTCTAAAAAAAAAATTGGTCTCCAAGAATTTTTCTTTTATCACATATCTCTGTTTAATATCACGTCAAAATGGGGCGAACCGATCGAGTAAGATCCGTTTATTTGTCTAAAACAGGTGGACTTTTTCAAAAAGAATAACTACTATTTCAGTCATTAAGGTTTTGAGGCAAAATCAAATTAGTCCTGAACCTTTTTTTTTTACAAAAAGGCACGGAAAATTAAATTATAAAATTATTTAATATTATTATTAATTATATATAAAATAATTAAAATAGTATATAATTTGTGAATATGACTAATAATGGATATTAAAACATATTTATTTTTTTCTGTTTTTTTTCTCTATTTATAAAAATGTGTCTATCACTATTTTGCATGTTTCTGTCATGAATTTCTATTTATTTTGATTGTTAAGATAGGTCGAACCCGTCGGATCAGTATCATTTACCCATCCAAAAAACGGGTTTTGCCAAAAGAATTATGCCCGTTAATAGGGATGACAATGAGTCAGGTTAGAGTCGATAATCTAATACATCCATACCCGTCTAGGTCGTCCTGAACATTTATATATTGCGTCATTTTTTGCTCCATTACCCACAAATATCTATGCTTTTACCCTGTACTCAAATCCATATGTATATATACGTGTATCATAGCCAAACACACACACGGTATATATATGAAAATAAACAAACAAAACTAAAATAATTAATAATATTCAATTCATAATTAATTATAATTAAAAAGACACAAAAAAAACTTATGAAGTAGAAATGAAGAATGTTAGTTATAGCATCTAAAATATTTTAAACTACTAAAATAATCATAAAATTATACATAAAACTCTACAAAATTAAATTTAATTATATTTATTAATTAACATATGGGGCATGGAGGGATAGGTAATTTGACAGGTTAGTCATTATCGATACCCAAATAGAACTATTAACAGGTATCACCCAAACTCGGCAATATCCTTTCAGCCTTAAAAAAACACCCTCCATTCAGGGCAGTGCGAAATGGATCGGCTCGGTTTTGGACAGGACAAATTACCATCACTACCCGTTAAAAAAACGGGCAGAACATGTTGATCCTAATTAACCGG
Organism: Stylosanthes scabra; assembly: GCA_036250425.1. NCBI lineage: Eukaryota > Viridiplantae > Streptophyta > Magnoliopsida > Fabales > Fabaceae > Stylosanthes > Stylosanthes scabra. Next base: position 7,073 of record JASCZI010120978.1, on the reverse strand, counting down.
TGAAAATGGCGAGTTATGCTCGCCCGTTTATATTTTATTTTCCTAAAAAATAATTAAAACTGTTTCCTATATTTTTTTAATTCGACCCAAAAAGTCAATTTACCTACTATAAAAATTTGTTTTCCCAAATTTTTTTTCTAAGAAAATGGCATCTTTTGTCAAAATTTATATTTTTAAAGTTAAAAATTGAATGTTTTTAAAACAAATAAATAATTAATTAAATGGGCGAACCTATTTAATCTGTCAGGCTAGTCATAAACACTTTATGCTGAAAAATTTTAAGTTGTGAAGTGTGAACAAACAGATCAGCCCACGCTTTTAATTATCCCAACGAAAAAGATGGATATCCACATATATTACATTAAAAAATAGTGTTATACAACTCAAATATAGTTTAATATGATCTAACGTACATATTAAATATACATGCACGTTAAATGAAAATAAAACAAAAATTAATGTTCAATATAATAAAAAAATATAATTCTTAATAAATTCACATTTATAAAAAATGAGTGAGTTCAATTAGCGATACATTGTTCAAGAAAATTAAATGAATTGATTATCTATAGGGCCATCAAAATGAATCGAACTTATCAAGCCAACCCTAAACAATCACTAACAGATGTGCATTACCCAGAAAGATTAGGTGCGTTAAAAACGCGGGCTAAACTGATAAGTCTGATTAATTTGGAAAAAATGTCCCGTTAAACAGGACATCTCGTAGGCTAACTTTTTAGCCAAGCTAAATATTTTTCAAAAAAATTAATATAGTGGAGTCTAAAATCTAATCATATTTAAAGTTTTTTCTTAAAAAATACCATTTTGTGTAAATTTTTTTAGAGTTTAAAATGAGTTTAATTTTTTGAAAATAAATAAGAAACATTCTAACATGTTTAACGCGTCGGGTTGGCTATGAACGATCCAGATTCAAAAATCGTATTCCGTGAATAAAGCGAGTTTAAACAGTAGACCTAAATTAGACGGATCGAGCTAATTTGTTTGATCAACAACCTTAATTAAGTGTTTTAAATTAAATCACTACACGACATAATATTATTAACATATTCTCGTAAAAGAACATATAAATAGTTAAAAAAAAAAAAAACAAAACACGTCATTTTAAATTGATATTAATAATAATATTAATGACGTAAAATATTAAAATATTATTTGTAATTTAATTGAAATATAGTATTATTAGAATAAAACGTTGCAAGATTTGATATTAATTACTGATAATTTATTAATTGATTTCATCAATTGATTTTATAATATTTATGTTAATTAGTTAATTGATTTCATTTAATGATTTAAGAAAAATAAAACAGAAAACACTATAAAGAGCATGTCATGTTAGCGCTCAATCATCAAGTGTATATATAAATCTGATTTTAATATTATATAATAGATAGATAGATAATAGATAATAGATTTAATTGGTTAAAATTGACATTATAAAAAAGCCTACAACAAAGATATCATACTATAATAAGATGTGCAAAGTGATTCTTTTTATGATTGAGATTAAATTTGGTCGTCAATGATTTATAGCTTACATGGCATTATTCCCTTTACGTTATAAGAAGTTTTAAGTTCGAGCATTTCCTTAGGGTATAAAAAAAATTATGCTTAGTCATTGAGTTTAAATTCAAGTGCTTTATTTTTTATTTTCTTACTATATTTAAAATGAAAAAATTCATCTGATATGTGATCGTTAAAAAAAATAATAAATTTTAGCCAAACTATATGATGCAAATTTGTATATCAATTAAAGAAAAAAATTTGGTAAAAAAAAAATTATAAGGTCGGGGAGATAAAAAAATGGAATAATAAAATGCTTATTAAATATTAAGATGTCATTAATGGTTTAAATAAATTATATTTTTATTAGAATAAATATTATAAGATTTAATATTAATTAGTGTTATTAATTTATGAATTGATTTGATTTAATAATTTAAAAGAAATATATCAGGAAACACTCTCAGAAGCGCGTCATGTCAGCGCTCATCACTAAGTACATAAACTCGATTTTAATATTATATAATAGATAGATAATATATTTTAATATTATATAATAGATACATAATAGATTTTGAGAAGTATCAAAATTCAATTTATAATTAATCTTGCTGAGAATAAAAACTACATAGCACATACCAAAATTATCAACAAAGACTGATGCGTCAATGCATCATAGCACAGTCATTTTTATTTTAAATATTAAATATTTATAAATCTTTCATATAAATTTTAACTCTTTCTACATTTTTGGTTTTTGCTACTATTATTCTTTCGGCTAGTCCAGTTCAAATATTATCAGAACACTATAGGAAAATCAGCATTCAGCGTTCTTTTTCATAAATTGTTGCCGCAACTCAAATGGTGATGAATGAAATTTCTTGAACTCTCAATTATTTATCTTTCACTCTCTTCATTACTAGCTTGGAGTTATTCCTACTTTCTTTTTCTTATTCTTCTCTTACATACTTATTCATTTCTTTAGTTTTTATAATGTCTTTGGAAATTTTCCATTTTACCCTTTTGATGTAATTCATGTATGGACTCTCATTTTATTTTATAGAAATAAAATCTACCTTTTAGACAAAAAAGAAAATCACCTTTCAACTATTCTTGAAAGGTGTAGAAAAAATGATTAAAAAATATATTTTTTTTTACTAAAGACTATGCTTATTTAACTATAAAAACGCTTTAATACAAGGTGTCTATACCGAGGTGACATGTTCTTAAAGACTATATTTTTCTACACCATATGTTTAATAATTAATGGTTGGATTGACTTAGATCAATAAAATGAAGCATTCAGGCTTTGTTTAGATCTTTACTCAGAGTAGAACGATTTTTTAATATATATAATGGAACCAATGTGTGTTTTATACATGCAAATGGAGGTAGAGATGGCAATTTTCCCGACAAGGGCGGGCATAGATAATTACTCACCAAAAGATGGATATGGATACCTATTTATTAAACGGGAGCGGGGCTAGAGGTACCCGCCCTGTAAGTACCGGTATAATACTTGTGAATATAAAATTACTTAAATGTCTTTATATAGATTTTATAATAAGTTGAAAACCCTAGTCACCCACACAATCACACTCTAAAAGCTGCTTAATCCACTCACTGAGTCTCTCTCGCTCACCCCTTCCTCACTCACAAGTCAGTTCTCCCTTTTTCTCTTTTCCCTTTTCGTTCTTCCCTCCGGTCCTCCTCAACCACATCCACGTCATCGATACCTCCCGCGTCTCTGACTCCGCTTCCACCCTCAGTCATTCTCCCTCACAAACTCATAGCCTCACCTCTTCCTTATCCCTTCTTGTTTTCTCCCTCCTCTGCTTCCAACCGCCACCGCGCCTTCGCTTCCATCTTTCTCGAGCAACAGCGTCCCCGCGTCAAGAAATAGCAACGTCGCTGCCTCTTTGCCACCAATCTAACTCTACTCATCCAGTTCGCCGGCAATAGAAACCCTAATCGTGCGTGCCTCTTCCTCCAACCGTTGCTTCACTGCTTCTTCTCCTCTATTTCTACGTTTGAATCTATAGATTTTGAAACCTAGAAATCCATTATATTCTTTTTAAATTTTGAAAATGTATGATTTAATATTGGATCTAGTTGGTTTTGATTTTGAATGTTGTAAGTTTTGATTCCGTAAATCTGTTATACAATAAATTTAGAATTTATTAGTTAAATTTGAGATTTGTTATATTTAATTTGATTTGATTAAGCCACAAAAACATTTGATGTGATAATTTTTGTATGATAGATAGTAATTGCATTATTATGATTTGGGAGTTTAATTTTTAATTTTTATTATTATTTTCAATTTGGGATTTTCTTATTTTTCTAGAATTTTTACTATATTTAAAAATTTTTCAAGAATCCATAGATATCCATGTCCCCGACGGTTACAGGGCCCCCGTTACCCATCACGGGTATAAGGCGGGGGCAAGAGACAAATATGGGGTCGCTGCCCCCCACCCCATGGGTCCCCTGTTGCCATTCCTAAATAGAGATAGAAAGTGTAATTACATATATGTGATAGTCAGAGAGGCTAGTTCGACAAACAACTTGCGTCTTGTAGTTTTAAATATATAATGAGATATAAGTCAGCATGCAACCTATGTGTAGCAGAACTTTGCTACACGCAGGTAAAAATCTACATCCATATATAACACCCCATTTATATATATATATGAAAAAGTCTCTATAAGTAGTTAATACTTATTTAGAAAATATTAATTGACACGGCCTTCTCTCTCACGGATAGCTTCTATCTCCTTCTCTCTTACACGATTTTTTTTCCTTTTCATACTCTTATTAATTATTGTTAGTCACTAATTTATTGACTCTGTAGCATTATTATTATTATTATTATTATTATTATAAGGAATGAGCTATTATGTATCGTAATGGCATGTCTTCAAAATATATTTACAGAAGATTTTAAGTTTTCGATGGTAAAATATAACTCTTTATAATATATATGTTTATAGTAATTTTTTTCAAGTTGTCTCCAACCCGACAGATCGAGTACTAATATGTCGCAAATATTTCAAAAGACTACATTTATGGCCCTTATTTAAAAGAAAAAGAAAAGAATTTTATTTTGTGCAAACAAGAAAAAATAAATGTTATCTTGTAAATGTTGATATGGACCTAAATTGAATATGGACCCATACTTTATGGCCCTTCACTTTAATGACTATTCAAATTTAACACTCCTATTTATTGACAAAGACTCCAAAATAGTATGAAAAGAAAAAGCATACTGGACTTTGATATTTAGGACTAAAATTGGCATGAGGCCGAAATAATAATAAACCAACTTAGTAGGTCCAAGTCCAAAAAAAAATTGATAGAATGGTCGGAATTTAAATTTCGCATCTTATTTGCAGCAATCCATTTACTAGCATCAAACTCTTAAATAGAGTTCAGATTCACAACATATTAGGCTTATTTAATTGCATTATGTATTTATGTTGTTAACAAAATACATTTTTTGGAAAAAAAAATTTTTATTTTTAAAATTTTTGATATGTTTGGCAAATTTTCAGCTATAAAAATAACATCAGTGAAAATATTTAAAACGGTGTGTTTTAGTTATCGTCGGATAAATCCAATCCTAAGACTTGCACCAAAACAATTCTTTGTTCTGTATTTCCGTCGATATAGATCCGATGGTAATACCCTACAAAAAAATTGTTTTTTTGAATTCGTTTTTGTCGGATTACAACGACGTTAAAAACCACAATAACATCATGCACCATTTCTTCATTTTCACGCCATTAACTTGGCGTTGAATTTACCGTCGAATTCTATAATCTGACGCTAATACTTTAACAAAATTATATTTCATGATTTAATGTCAGATAAATTATAAATTCGGACAATAATAGCAAATTAACATAATATCAAAACTAAATAAATTTAAAATTAATATGATATCTAATATGTTGGCTTGATAGGATCTACTCCTATTTAGAAAGTGTAAGATCACATTTATATAAAGGATAGAAGATGAATCTCTCGATATTGGTAATCATTATCTCAAATTCTCAATTCTTGCTTCATGGAGATAGCCAAGGGCCATATGCAATTATTATTTTTCTATTTTTGTCTAGGCAAATAATTATATTTATTTTCTAGCACACCCTTCTTACTGGTGAACTATTCTTTTCAGAACATGGTGTGTATTTTTCTACCCTAATAATATTTTAGAGGCCACCATCAACTTAGGCGATAAGGTACATAAACATAACAAAGATCACTTTTCATATATACATTACATTTTTATTCCTTATACTATGAGGGGCCAATGCGTTACGTACACTTCTATATATTCCTTTAAGGAAAGGTCTCACCAAAAATTCTGTCTTCTTGCTCCCTTCCCTATCCTAATTTGCCAATAATACAAGCAAATAAACAAGTACACAATAATTCCTATCTCGTATTAAACCTTTATAAAAAACAATATATTATGTAAGTGATAAAAATAATTATGAAAGATTTAAACGAAAAAATATACTAAAAGAATTTCAAAATTTTGATAGAAATAATCAAAATTGCTTATTAGATGGCTAACAAAAATAGAAGCAAAACCAATTCAAAATTTTAAATTTTTTAGATATTTTTATCATTGGAATATTTGTGGATTATTTTTTCAATTCTAAAATAATTCATGGTTTTTATTATTATTATTTGTTTATTCAATCTTTGTTCTTCTTCCACCAAATAATTAAGCTCTAATTTTCCTTTTTTTATTATCATTATGGAATTATATAAATTTTTTTTTATCATAGTGGATCTTTAGCATAGTGCTCAAATAATTCTCGATGGCGACATTTCCGGCAAACATATAAAAGATAGATATTAGATAGTGACCTTTAATTTGTTTACCATAATTCAACTTTACTCGAATTTTGTGACAAAGTAAATTTCTGATTTGGGCATTATTTGGTTTCCCTAGCTCCTTCCACTCTCATCATTTTCTTCAAATATGGTCCCTTTTTTTTTTAATTTCACCGTTAGTAAGTAAAATTTGATGACAAAATTTTTTGAATTAGATAATTAGTTTTTTTTTCCTATAATTTGGAACTCAAAATTAATCTTTAGCTTCATCAATCGACTAAATAAAGGGTTATTCGTATGTTAAATAGCACGTACTTTCTTTGCTCAATTCTCATCTGTACACCATCTCTTTCTTTTCTAATGGTCGATCTTTGTACTGCACTTGCTGCTTTAATTTGTTTTTACTGTGTAATAACTAGCAATGGTTCTTTTTCACCAAATCAGCACGTTCATGGACTGGAATCGATCCACAAATCAGCGGTATTCATCCACATCCAATCCACGATTTGCAGATGTGATTCAATATGTAAGTCATGGCAGCCGAGGCAGTAGTCAAGTGGTGGAGCGTGCTCTCCTAAAAGCACCATCGCTATAGTGAAGGAATGTGAAAGTGCGGGTGTGTGAGTCCATATATATATATATATATATATATATATATATATATATATATATATATATATATATATATATATATTTTATAT
>JASCZI010120977.1:34768-83365 GCA_036250425.1 Stylosanthes scabra | reverse complement strand
GACGATGAAGATAATAAGTTGGCCCATTTGCTTGTTGGGGATTTTGGATTTCAGTGACCGTTTTGCAAATTGGGATGATAGGTATCTATCTTTTTTTTTTTTTTTTTACTAAATTAATAACCCTTTTAAAAAGAATATTATCATTCACCTTAATTATTAATCATGGAATAATCTAGCTAGTCATATATATATTTGTCAGGGTGAAAAAAGGCCGGACGGCCTGTATTTGGCCTGACCTGTTAAAAAATAGATTTAGGTTTAGGATATTTTAAAAGTCTAAATTTTTTAAAAGGTCAGATTTAGGCTTACGAAAAAATTTTTGGGCCTATCAGGTCGATCTGGGCCTGTAAATATAGACATAAGAGTGTTTTATACTAATAAAAACACAATAATAAGAGTTTAAATTTGAGTCTTTTATAATATTTAAGTATCTCTATCCATTAAGTTATATGTCTTTTTTTATTGTATATATCCATTTTTATTTTCTTAATATTTTTAGTAATTTATTTTAAAAATTAAATTATACATTAAATTTATTATTTTATATTAAAATAAATTATTTATTTATTTATTAAAAAAATCAGGCCTATTGACAGACTTCATGCCAGACCAGGCTTGACAACAGGCCAAATTTAGTACTCGTTAAAAAGTCTATACCAAGCTATAGGTCAGGCTAAAATCAATAAATACTATTGCAGGCCTAGCCTATTAAGAGTAAAGACTGGCCTGGCCTATTCCCACCTCTAATCATTAGTAATAATTCAAGGGGTGTAATCATCAGGGTAGGAGATTAATGTATTTTTAATTGTAGCCAAATTTACTTTAATTTCTCAATTAATATTCAAGAATAAAATTAGGACTCTCTATAAAATTATATATAGCTAAAATTAAATTAAATTCAAAAGATTTTAATGCCCATTGAACACGACATCACTAAAATTAAATTTGAAATATTTTGATATATTTGAATATATAATTTTATATTATTTTTCTTTAATTCATAGAGACACTACTTGACCAAAAAGTATATAAATATAATTTTTTTTGTGATGAAAACTAATTAATTATATAACAATACACAGTCATATAAAGAGATAATACTAACAATATGAAAAGAAAAACCTTTTTAACTTCACATTAATCGTTAAGTCAATTACAAACTGTCAAAGAGATCTGGTAGTTTTTTTTTTTTAAATGAAAGGAATTAATTAAGGTAATCATGCAACCACGTGTGGGCAGCTTCGCCTATATCACAATTTTGCAAGGTTCAGAGAACCGGACCGGTCACTAAACCGGTAGAGTGATTGGTTCAAAGATTTAGAAATTCGATCGAGGTAGGATCGTGATCGGACCGTTTACTTAAATATATAATAAAATAATTTAAAATCATTATAAAATTATTTAAAATATAATATTATTAATTTTTAATAAAAAAACGCTAAAAAACCGGTTCGATTTGATCGGTTTACGATTTTTAATCGATTTTGATCGGTCAGATGCCAATCGATTTTTACATATGAACCGGACCGAACAAAGGACCGGTTCCCAGTTTTTCCGGTCGAACTGGCCGGTCCGGCCGGTTTTCAGAACACTGCAATTTTGACTAAGATTGAGTTCCAAGTTTGGTAGTTAAGATAAAAGTATTAATTTCAAACAACTTGAGTTAGTCGATAGATCGGTATAGAGTAATTTATGAATAATAATATATTTTTAACTAAAATATAATTAATAAATTAGTGTTTAATTTATCGAACTAAAAATTTTATAAAAAAATAATAATTTGGGTAAAGTATGATTTATGTCCTTAACGTTTGCAAAATATTTTAAAAATATCACTAACGTTTAATTTGATTCAACTCTACCCTCAATATTTTTAATTCGTTTCAATTTTATCCATAATCGATAACAAATTAAAAATATTAAAAGTAAAATTATCAGCAATTAAAAGTAAAATTGAAACCAATAAAAAATGTTAGGAGTAAAATTAAATTAAATATTAGGAATATTTTTAAAACTTTTCACAAAAGACTTAAACCATACTTCACTCTAATAATTTTAACCTAATTTGTTGATAACTAGGGCCGTCAAAATGGGTCAAACCCGTCGGGCCAGCCCGTTTATCCGTCTAAATGGACGGGCTTTTATCTCTGTACCCGAACCGTTTAAAATTCGGGTTTAAAGGGGCTAGCCTGTTTAACCTGGAAAAATCCGGGCTTAAACAGGCTAGCCCGCGGGCTAAACGGGCTGACCCGTTTATTTAATTTATTTTAATTTTTTTTTAAAAAATAGCATTTTTTTTCTATATTTTATCTTACTCGATCCGAAAACCCGACCCATCAACAAAAAATTTCATTTTTTAAATTTATTTTTTCTCTAAAAAAAATATTTTTTGGTCAAAAATAATTTTTTTAAATTAAAAATTAAAAATATTTATTTATTTTTCTAAAATAATAATTAATTAATTAATTAAACGGGCTGACCATAAATGAGTCGGGCTAAAAAAATTTTAGCCCGTATAAAATCGGACTAAACGGGCTAGCCCATTTAATTCGCGGGTTAAATTGGCCATGCCTAAATGGGCCACGCCTGCCGTTTGACACCCGTATTGATAACGATGAATTCATGATTTTCTATAATATATAGATATAGGTCGCTATATATGTATAAGCAAATACCATTTATGAAGTGGAAGTAACCGGTGGAAAATTCAGTTAGCCACAGCCTAACATAATAAATAGAATGAATATTTTGATGGCAAACAATCTCCTAAGTTCCAACTCTTCTTCATATGATTTGCCATTTTTTGGACCTTTTTTTGGGGACCATTTTTGCAATAGTAGTGTGTGTGTGATTAAGGTGACTTGAGTCAAATTTTCAATTTTTTTCATCGTTGTAAAAATAATTAAATAAATTTCCTTTTTAATGTGAAAGAGGAGAAAATGATAAAGTTTGATTTGTATTTTCTACTTTTTTGAATTTAAGAGTTTCCATTAACTTCTAATGACCCCACAACGTGCTTCAACGTGGGGGACTTTACAATCCAATAGTATTATATATGGCTTTTACTAAAGAAAAAGAATATTTATTATATGGCTTCAATAGTTTTGAAGTGGGTCATGTTAATTTCATATATTACTTCCTCTATTTCTTACCATCAAATAATATCATCACTTTTTTTTAGTGATAATATCATCACTATATAACGAATATTTTATTAGCAATGTTATTCAACAACAACATTTATACATTTAAATAATTGATATTAGAATGGGATGGGATATTATAATAAAATTTTTTTATATATATAATTTATGATAACGGAATCTCAAGCAACCGCCGCCACCAAATTCTTTTATAAAATAATGAGGATAAACGTTGAAATTAAAAAAAAGGTTAATTTCTCCAAATGAGTCACCAAGATCAAGAATTATTAATATCTTTCTGTTATTTAAAATTTTGTTACTTTTTTTAAATTAATATAGTCAAAGAAAAATTAATAATATTTGATAAAATAATTTAAATAGTAAATTAAATGTAAAGCTGAACCAACTAATTTTAAATATTATATTCAACATTTCTATTATCATTATTTTACCAAATTAAATAATGGGCACATTATTATCTGTCTTTCAATTTGATATGATCTTCATCTTTTATTACGTGTAACGTTAGTGATACTAGATAGGTGCCTTTAAATATGGCTCCTCTTTTCTCGCTTAAATGAATTAATTAAATATAGGATGCCAATAATTATATATATATTTTTTCAATTTCTTCATAAAAAAAAATAAAATTCATCATGGGTTGACATATTTAAGTTTCATCAGTTTTATGAGGTACACTATGTATAATATAATGTATGAATCCATGATTCTTGTGTTTATTAAAAATATCTTTTCCTGATATTTCGAAACTATTTTGATTGGTTTGTACAAATTTGTTTTGTAGAGAAGCTATGATGATAATCAAATGAAATGTATAAAGAAAGCGATTGTTCGTAATGGATAATAAATAACAAAGATATGTATATGTGAAGTAATATTATGTAAATGATTTTCAATTTTCTTTTTCTAGCTATATTAATTCAAACATGTGACTATATACGTATTCCTATTCATATATATACTGATAAACAATTGAACCTAATCATTGGAGGCCAAGTATTAATCTTAGTACCTAAATTATTTTTTTAAATAAATAGCATTGATGTGAAAATAATTATTTAAATATAAATTTAAATTAAAAATAGATCAAACTTTTAATTTCTTTTACCAATTAATTACGTATATATAAAAATGTCAAATTATAATAAAATTGTAATACAACTTTATTATTTTCTATTTTGTGAAATTCAGTAACTTTCTTGTATTTTTAGGTATTATATATAAATATTATTTTAGCTTAGCTTAGCTTGTATATAATCTTGAAAGTACTATGAATTTTTTGACAAGGAATTGAATAAACTATATATGAATGTTTTATTATTTAGATAGAGGCATTTTGAAATCAATTTAACTTATATATGAATAAACCTATCAATTAATAAGAGCCAGCCAAAATCAAAATTTTATTTAACCTAAATAGATGGCGGCTATGCACAATTCAGCTACTTTAATTTAATTTGTATATATAACTATATAAGTAAAAGATCTAGAATAATATGGAGCATTATATATAAAATGTATATTATTTAACTCATCGCATATATTATATATATAATAATATGTATGTATACGTTGTTAAACAGCTCATACACATTAATCTAAATAATGTCAACTTAATAAATTTGGATAAATATAACTCTTTATAGGTTGACAAAGAGTTCTATTATTCATCTATAATTTTCAATAGTAATCTACATTCTTTTGGTGAAAATAATAATAATAATTAATATAATTATGTTGAAAATGTAATGTAACTACCTTAATTATTATTATTATTTTAAATTTTGGCTTGTGACTAAAGATCAGAGACGATTATTGATTATTATTATTAGTAGTAACTAAAGCTTGCTTCCAAATCCAACCTTGAAAAGACGTTGTAATTTATATATATCCCAATACATGTAGACAAAAAAGAGTTGCTTAACATGGAGGGCATGTGAATGAATGAATCTTATCTCATTCATGTGGTTTAATTTAACCCTACCATTTATATATACTTTTATTTTCCCTCTTTTTTTACTACTCAATTATCCATCAGCTCTATTTTCCAAATATAGTTTATAAACAAAGTGAATGAAGAATTACATAAACAAATATATATATTATCATCAAATGCATATTTCATATTGAAATATGTATATTTTTTTTTTTTATGAAATATCAAATACATATTTAATATTTCATAAAAAAATTATTATATACTACTATAACTGAGTTTTGGTATGCTTGATTATTCTATTATGATAACTTTGATTATTCTAGTAGATAATTATTTAGTTAAGAAAATATTTAAATTAATATATATAAATATATTCAAATAAATATATAATATATATAAGTTTTAATTTATATAGTATTTTCGAAATTCTTAACTGGCAGATATGTTTTTAGTGGTAGCTTAGCTAGAAGATGTTAGGAGTAACAATAAGTATAGATATTTTGGCTGATGCTATTAACAATAACTTTTTTCTAAAAAACTTTATAATAACAGTTTTGTGTTTCAATTATTTTTCAATATAAGTGAAAATAAAAAGTAAACACTTATTTGAGAATAAAAAAAAATAAATTAAAGTATAATAGTTTAATTTTGCCTAAACAAGAAGCAAAACTAAATTATAATTCTCTGATGACAGGTATTAATTATTAGCTGGATATATAGCAACTAATTAATACCTTCGGTTAAGCGAATGCAATCACTTATTATTATTATTATAAGCTATGATATGATGAGTAGTGATGTTAAAGAAAATAAAATGTTGGTGTCTAATTAACAAAACAGATAAATAATTTTCACGTTCAGATTAATAATTCTAGAAATTAAAGGTGAGTATGCTGTAAACATCAACACATATACAATAATAATAGAATTGAATAATATAATGTCCAAGCCAGCCAATCATTATTTTTTATTTTTAAAATATATTGTGTATTATGTATATACCACCTGGAGAATAAGATAGTATTAAAAGGGGTGTCGGTCCATGAAAGAAGAAAGTTAAAAATATATATATATTATTGTTATTAATATTATGGTTATGATGATCATGATATGGTTGGGTGCACATGCATGCATGGTGCAATTTCTCTTCTCTTGCATCCACCAACAACTGTTATGACTCATATCATGAACATGTGAAAATGCGCATGCAAACGTTTACCTTGTAAATTTCACAACCTCCTTAGCTTCATCATTTATTATTTGCTCCTTTAATATTATTAGTAACTTATTTTTTATATTTATAGCACTTATAATTGTAATTATCAATGATTTGAGGATCGAATCGGCCAAAACCGAGAACTAGTCTACTCCTATTTTATCCGGTTTAAGTAAAAAATCAATTAATAAAAAAGTAGTTAAAAAACAAATCAGACTTTAAAATCATTAAATTATTACTCTATCCGTTCAATGACTCGCAATCTTAGCAATTATACAAAACAAACGGTGTGAAATTATAATTAACTATATCCTCATAGTTAAAATTTAAATATTTTAATTATTATATATTATATTATTATCTATGCAGCGCACACACGGATATGAATGTGAAACACGATACGCGACACGACAACACATCAGATAATAAAGTATGTTCGGCTCAAAATATATACAGCATGAAGTGTCCGTAAAATGTTCCACACGTCGACACAACAATTTATAGATGTGTCCGGGTTTTAGAGATTATTATCCTAGCAAGTGAGATACTAATGAAGGAGCTTTCCATTCCATGCATGTTGGTATTTATTTCCATAGAGAGGTATGGTCACAATTGAATTCACATATAGGAAATTAATCTAGGTCATAATTAAAAACGTTAATTAGCTTTTGGAAGAATTGGATGTGGTTAAGAGGTAGATAAAGGGGCAGTGTCAAAGAATTAAAAGCTTGAAGGGACCATGTTGATGTTACTGTGTGTATGGGTTACTATTTGAGGGCAAACACCAAGAACGAGAACAAGGGTGGGTCATAATATAGGGTAGGACCCATATCCACATGATGAGACTATGGTGGTAGATGTATGCATACATATATATTAAAAAAAAGATATATTCTTAGTCCAACTCAACAAATACTTAGTCCAACTCAACAAATAATAACACAATATTAAAGTAACTAATAATGAATAATTGTGTGTATTCACTTTAGGGTTTTATACATACAAGTTCTAACTTAAGTTTTTTTTTTTTTTTATTTACAGAAAACATAATTTCATCCAAATAAAGCTTTAGCAACACTTAAGGATTACATGTTCGGCCTTAATTAAGTTTTTACTAGTATATATATATTAAGAAAGAAAAAGTTTTTTTTTTTACAAAAGTTAAAATATTTTGTTTTCTTCTTTTTGGACTTAGATTTTTTTCTGTTAAGAATTGAAATCTGCTTTGGCTCATGAAGTTTGGCAATAAAAATATAAAATACATTTTGGATAAAACATTAAGGCCTTTTGGGTCATATTTTTTTGTCAAAGTCATATTTTGTTTGGATACATACCCAAAAGCTAATACAATGATGGATTCGTTTGATCATATATCCCAAAAAAGAGAAAAGTAAAATAAGACTCCATAAAAGTGGTCTTTGGGAATTGGGCTTCTGTGAGGAACAAATCAGAGTCCAATAAAAAATTTATACAAAAATACTTTTTGAAAAAAAATTTGAGAGGCTTGTTTTTGTCAAAAGACTTCGAGGCTTCAAATCACAACTACCTGTGTGGGCAGGCCTATCCGGCCCATAACATCAAGACCTATTTATTTTTATCTAGCCTTAAATGTAGGAAATATTATCTCTATACAAAAAAAAGGAAAAGGAAGTTTACATGGACTTACTCGTGGAGTTTTAACGTGCGTGTGTGTGAATGTGTGAAAGCTTGTCCAAAAAAAATAAAAATTTTAAATGAGTTAATTTGAAAATTAATTATTTTTAGTGATGTGAAATTCATGTTTTTTTATTACTATTCTTAATTTCTTATTTTGTAAGTTGTAAAGCGAGATTCTTTAAATCAAATTTATCTATTTTCTATTTACATATTATAACAATGAACAATGCTAGGTGTACATCAAAATCAGTCATTAATGTATAATACGCATTGAAATACTAAATAAATATTAAAAATAAGTTAAACTACACATGTATTTTATATTTCAATGTATATTAATAAGTATTATATACTGGTGACCGATTTTGGTGTGCAAATAGAATTATTGTATAAGAAAATAACTCTTTCATGCACATTGCACACACCGAAAAAAAATCCTCATTTCAAAAAATAAAATAAAATGATATAGTTTAAATGCGTTTGAATAGGGATAAATATCTTGCATCAAGATCCGAGCTAGATTTATTGTACATAATTACATATATAGATATAGATATGTGGGATCTCATTCTCAAAAGCTACATGGCAAAATAAAAAGGAAAAGGGTGTTGTTGGTTATATCTTGCATGTTTCCTCGGAGATCTTAGGGAGTATCCCACTAGAATCTTAGAAGGACCATACCAATTACCATTAATGGACATTAAAGCTCATAACACACAACACACCCTTTTTAGATTGCATTGTCCATTTTCCATGCATGCCCTCCTCCTTCATCTCTACTTTCACCAAGCACCTCCACATGATTTCTCTCTCTCCCTCCTCTTAGTTTATATTTTTAATTAGGATATATGTGTTTTTAATAATATAATATAATTGAAATGTATCTTTGTGTGTTATCTTCACAAAAGAAAAATCAACATAAAATAAATCTTTTTTAAAAAAGAATTAGAAAAAATCTATGCATAATCATGGATCAGATATTTCAAATTCAAATGAAAATCACGTGGATGTATTAGAAATATAACTATTATGTATAATTCTATACGTTAAAACTTTTAAAATAAATAACTTTATGCAAAGAATAAATATTTCTGTGAACCGTATGTTAATGAATATATAATTAAGAGTAGATATGGTTCCTTAATATAAACTGTCACTAAACTTAAATATTAACAGTTTATTGTCTAAATCGCCGCACGCAGGAATCGTCGTGAAACAACCGTCGGTATCCGTCGAAATTGTTACGGGGGGAAGAGATGAAGAAAACTCGTGGACTGATTTTTTAACATTTTTAACATCTGGAATAATCTTGATTTTGGACGTAAAATTCGTGCGAGATTAAATACATACACTATTGTTATAATAAGCTAACTTTCATTACATAAACATACATTAGTTTACTATTTAACTTGACTTTAATGGATCCGACAGGAATCTCTTTTCAATAGAAAAATTCAATTGACTACATGTATAATAAGAATATGGGACCCTTACCTTGTCAAGGTCCATCTTGCCAATTAATGATAATAGAAATCTACATTAACATAAATAATATAATAGATTTAATTAACATGTGCTCTTAAGTTTATTAATAGAAAATTTTAAATATCTATATTTAATGAATTTAAAATAAATGTATTAAAATTTTATTTTTTTATATTTTCAATAAAAGATTTCTAAATTTATAACCTTAACATATATTCTAAACGCACATGATAAATAAATCCTAATAAAATCAAGCTCCAAAACAAAAAGTGAATAATAAAACAAACACTTCAAAATCCTTTGAATTTTTTGCCATTAAAGAGATTCAAATTAATAAATTAATAACTAATTAACGAAAGAAAGGATTGGAACTTTAATTTTATAAGATGCATTTTCGATACTTTATGATAATTCAGTATTTTTAGTCATTTATTTAGTTACAAAATTATCATAATATATATTAAAATTAATCACTAAAATTAATGAACTACTGTAGACTATAAATACTTAAAATATTTTTTTATCTTATATATCTAAAGTAAATAGTAGTACAAACACTCTTATAAAAAAAAATAATAGTACAAACACTCATTAAAAAAAAAAGTAGTACAAACTTGTTGAAAAGTGGCTTGTCCTATTCAAAATAGTCTTAAGAACAGTGATTATGGTATGTATATGTGGCCACATTGATACATGGAAATTGATGGGCAATTTCATGGAGAATGTGGTGGTAGGGCTTTAGGGACACAAATGGATTATCCAACCCCATATATATCATCATGCAATAGTATTGCACCAAGAACACATGCTTAATTAATTAACCATTAACTATATTATTCATTCAATGTTCTTGTGTACGATTGATTGATAATGGATCAAACTACTTTGCGTATGTAAGACTTTAATTAATGTGTTCTTCATTTTCATAATGACTATATATATGGTGCTCTTAGTTTTCTTCTAAAAGGATAATTGTTTTTAGTTTCAATTTTAAAATATCATTATAAAATGGATATATAATATAATGAGTTATCTTATATCTTTTCGGTAAGAGATGTATAATTATTTATTAATCTCTTTCTATTAACTTAATTTTTTTTAAAAATAAATTGTGATATTATGATATAATCTCAAAACTTTTTTCTATAAAAGAAAAAATACAAAATTTATGTAAAAGGAATTGAAATATATTAGAATTTATTTTTATCTAATAATTATACTCTTAAAGGAATGCAATCACATCTTCATCGATATTTTAATCTCAACATATACATATTGGTTTATCGGAAGTTCATTATATTATATATGGATTTTTTAAAAATAAATAATATATTAGGAAGAACACATAATTATATATGGATTTTTAAAAAAAAAAAATAATACATTGGTAAAGAACACATGTTTAAAATGTGATGGACAGAGGACAAAATGGACAGACATGGATTAGGAAGTTCATGTTTCAGCTAGAACATCATGAAGATACCACCTATTATTGAGAGATATCATAATGTGTTTTTTCTTATCGATTTAAGCTTTTAAAAGATATAATTTTATAATATAGTATTAAAAAATTCTGTAATCGAAAGATTTAGAATTCGATTTCTATTAAATCATAAAAAAGAATGCTCAATTGAGTAACACATCTGTTGGGACAACACAAACCTAGATATATTATAATTTGGATCGTATTCATATAAGATTGTGATTAAATTTGAAAAAAAAAAGGACAGATTATTTCTCAAAATTTTCCTCTTAACATTTGAAATTAAATTACATTAAAAAAGTTTCTAATATGTGTTTTCGAAGGTGTGTATTATATTCCACGAACGATTTCAAATGATTAAGTTGAGATTAGGCAACAATAATGAAGGGGCTATAATTAAGATAAATGCATATACGATGATGCGTTTATTATGTTATATATTTATTTATATGGTTCTTTTTTGGGGTGACAATGACATATAATATAATTTATTAAGCACGTGTGTAAAATAGTTATATGTTTTGATAGACAAGTTTCGATGTTTTAGCAAGGTATGTAATGTATATGTGCCCCCATGATCAGTGGTATGGTATGGAATAATTGTCTTTAAGACTTGAGAGATGGACAAAGGGCTTGTTAGTGCTTAGTGCTGAACCCTACATTTATGGATGAAGGATGGTCTTCCATTACAATTCACAAGAAAGAGACATCAATAATTAAGGATTTGTTTGGTGTCTATTTTTTACCTTTATATATTGCTTTCTTTTTAAATTTAATGAAGAATAAAAAGTAATAAGTAATATTTCACTATGAATATGTGAAGGTAAATTATAAGGGAAAATTATATTGTAATTTTTTTTCCACGCGTATTCGATATCTGCTGAGACGAGAATTAATCCATTGCAGATTTGAGCTCTATTTAGAAATTTATCGTTGGGCAATGAATTGCTATATACACGAGGCGAGATTCAAATCTTCAATACTTGCTTAAATGGATTAATAAACTAAATATTAGACCTACCTAACTTTATAAAAAAAATTATATTATAATTAATATAAACAATTTATTGCACAATATGATTTTTAATAACAATGTAGGAAACTATATATTTGAATAGGGTTTTGGATTTGGATTTGGTCCATTTGAGTGAGTAAATAAAATATGTACAGCACAGTTGAAGCCATTTAATAAGCGATAATGATCATAGATTATTAGATATATATATTATCACATACATTCATGGTATTGTTCATATAGAAGTCATTTCAATAAACAATTATATATGTTTCACTTTTAGGCCAATTATCCATTCTATTTATGGAAGGTTGAATTGATTATGTTCTCCATTATTTGATCTGACCATCACTTAGCTTGTGAGTAAATAAATTATATATAGTTTTTCAACAAACCATTAACCATAAACAATGAAATTGCTATTATAAGTGCTTAATTCGTATTATAAAAAGTTTTAATTAATAAACTATATTTTAACTTGCAGCAAAATATTTGGTCAGTGTCATGTCAATATATACATAATATATATTGGGGGGCGCACTATAATAATATATAATATGCCCCAGAAAATAAATTTGATCTTGCAATATAGATTAAGTACTTAATTATTTCTTATGAGTTCTCTAATATTAATTTTATTATTATTATTATAAGCTGTCTTGATGGTGAAGGTTGCCAAAAATATACTATAAATTAAAGGCATAGTAAACAAGGAAATTTTATGTAAAAGGTATTGAATAGCAAAAAAAAATTAGAAATAATTATTAAAGCCATATATGTACTTAAAATAATCAAAAGCAATCATGTATATGTACCATGCAGGAAAGTTTACAATAATTTACTTAGAAATTATGAAGTTGAGGGTCACTCTTGGTTTGGTTTCAAATCATGTTGGGAAAAAAAGAAAAGCTAGTTAGGGATTTAATTTGGAAAGGATCTGAATATATATCTGATAACTTTTCAGTTAAACCAAATATTATAACCATTTGAAAAATAAAATAAGATAATTAAAACAAATTTTTTCTTATAATTAAAAGGGATAAGTATGATTTTAGTCACAAGGATTTGGGGGGAAAATTTTTTTAGTCACAACCCTTTTTTATTTCTCAAGTTGATCACAAACGTTTAAATTTTTATTAAAATAGTTGATTTTACTATTTTGCCCCTACGACCGTTTTGACCGTTTAAAACAGTTATTGGGCAGAAATTACCGTTTGCCCCTTGTCCCTTTTATAAGACCCCAACCCAACACCCCATTCGAAAATCCCCAAATCGAAAAACCCTACTTCCTCCAAATCGAAATCCTCAAGTAGGCGAACAAAGCTAGGATTCCGTCACCGGCGCATGGTGGACTCCATGTCGTCGCAGAGTTCAAGGTCGAGGTGGAGCCAGACGAGGTCGCAGTCGCAGGAGAGGACGACCCTTCTATGTCACCATGGAAAGGAACCCGTGTTGAGGATTTCTGGGACAAATGAGAATCCTAGAAGACGTTTTTGGGGTTGTGTTTATTATGATGTAGGTTCTTCGTCTCTCTTTCTGATTGTGTTGTATGGATTTTTTTTTGGCTTTTGGTGTTGTTGGGTGAGGTTGATGATGATGATTTTGTTGGTTATTATGGGTTTGCATCAGGTGAAAAAACAGTGCAAGTTCTTCCAATGGGCAGACCCGGCGAAGGATGATGATGGGTATGTGGAAGCTGCTAGGCTTAAGAAGAAGGTGGCATGCCTGAAAGTGAAGCTGAAGGCAGCAAAGTGGAGGCTGAATGTGGTAATTTGTGTTGGTTTAGTTGGATGGGTTGGATTGCTTTGTATGTGGGTGTATGAGTCTGGCAAAAGGAAACCAGCATATGTAGGTGCCAATGGTCTCCTTCAGCTTTGTGTTTTGTGGGTACATAATTGGTTTTTTCTTTTGTTGTGGCATGGTGATTATGGATGTTTAGTTGGGGTTTAGGTCATTACCATGTTTTGATGAAATGCATTTTGAGCACAAATTATATTTTAATGACTCTATCAATGAATGAAAATTGATGATGCTGAAAGAAGCCTTATCTGTTATGATTGTGTTTTAATATGGAATGAAAAGAAAAATGAAGATAGCCTTTTCTCTTTTGATGCAAACCCGTTATAGAACAATGTATAGAAAAATGAAGATAGCTTAATGAAAGTATGTAAACATAACTTATATATTTAATCCATATAGCAAATTGGTCCCATGCCAATTAAATACAACTGTTTAAGCATACAAAATATAATGAACCTCACAAAAAATTAACTTGGTCCATGCCAATAACAGTCTCATAAAGTACTCTAAAATACACCATTAGACACACAAAAGTGTAACATTAAATTAAAGGTCCTAAACCAGATACTACTTCAGCACCACCAACATTAGCTTCCTCCATTACAGCTGCATCATTTCCTCCACCATCAACAACATCAGCTTCCTCCCCGCCACCACCCCCTTCATCCTCTTCCACATTACCATCTACTTCAGCACCACCAACATTAACTTCCTCCATTACAGCTGCACTATCTCCTCCACCATCAAGAACATTAGCTTTCTCCCCACCACCATCCCCTTCATCCTGACCAGGCCCCCTACATCAATCCATCCAATCTCAGGAAATTCCTCACCGCGATTATCTTCATGCACAATGTAAAGCTCAACAGCCCCCCTTTTTGTACCTATCCTTACCATTTTAAGGGCATCCCTATCATTAGTGAAATGGAACAACCCAACCTCGAGCTCTTCAACCTCTGGATCCTTGTACCAAATTGCTGCAATGTCATCCATGTCATGACCCATTCGCCTTAGTTGCTCTTCTGCCTCAAACAGGGACCAAAATCACTGTCTTGATCCGCAATAGTGACTCTCTCGCCACCCTTGTACGTCATAAGACCATTAACATACACCAGGTAGCCCTTATGGTACAGAATGATGTCGAAATAAACCATCTTGCTCTTCCCGAACAGAACCCTAAATCAGAATGTGAACAAACCCTAACATCAGAATCCTTTCATTCGCATGCAAAATCACATACCCTAACATACTACTGTTGCTGATAACAACGATAAAGAAAGCAGAGCAAAGTAAGGATTAGTTTTTTTCGGCTAACCTTCGTCAGAAAGCCTCTCGCAATGTGCACACTACGCCAACCACGAAGAGCAGCAAACCACCCTCACCTAGAAGCCTCAAAACCTCACCTATGCTCTTCGATTTCACCTTCGCACAAAACCCACTCAAATGCCAATGAAGCTTAGGGCTTGGATTCCATTTCTGCTTCCAAGTTGTTTCGTTTTCTTTGTGTCTTCGCATGTAAACGGTTTGGGAGCTTCGTGAGAAGACACTTATACTCTTTAGAGTGAAAGGGCAAAAATGTCAGCACACCCCATTTTAAAAAAAAATAAACGTTTGTGATCAATTTGAGAAAGAAAAAAGGGTTGTGACTAAAAAAAATTTACCCCCAAACCCTTGTGACTAAAATCATACTTATCCCTAATTAAAACAAATAAGATAATTTTGTGATAATAAAAAAGGCACACTATATGCTACTTACCCTTTTCTCCTTTAAGCTCCATGATCTAAACACACCTTATTGATTTGATTGTACAATTTTTTCTTTCCATCTTTATTTCTACAACATTATATGTCTCGAGGTCTTTTCATTTTTTGGAACTAGCATATATATCCTTATTATGTTAATGATATTATTGCTTTCCTTGAATGAACCTAATAATAAAATGGAGCAAGAAGATCCTTTGATACTTCTTCCGAATCCTTATGTCTCCAACCTTTTTCATCTAATCTTTTTCTCGTCACTATAGTAGTACAAAATTTTTTTTACCCTTTCTTTTTTTAAAATTTTGAGAGTAGATTGAATATGAGAGCTGAGAAGAGAGGTTTCTAGTGGTTATCCACTCAAATAACTTAGTGGTGCCAAAAAAAAATTGATGGGATAGGAGTGAGTCCTATTGATGATAATAATAATTGTCCTATATATGCATATGCATTACCATTTACCAAAGATACCTTCATTCTCTTCTTCTAATGCAAATCCTAATGGCACAAAGTTGGTAGCAAATCAATTTCCCCATTAATATCAACCTTCTCAAACATGCCATACAATATAGCAAGCACTACTACTACATACCGTTGAAATCTTTTAACAATAATATGTACTATTTTAACTTTTCATCAATACAAGTGACAAAAGATTTGTGTTATCCAACCACTTGTCTAAATTAAATTTCTATCATATACATGCATGTGGTTATGTATATACATCATCGGTGCTATATGTATACACATCTATGCATTTATTCTAAGAAAATAATTTTTATTTTCTTTGTTATGATTCAAATTTTTTTCACTAAATTTTATTATTTTCATATTTAAAATTTTCATACTAAATTTTATTATTTTTATGTTTGGCAAATATGCCTATTAAATATAAAAGACATAAATAAATACATGAATATATACGATTTATCCTATATCATCTTTCTATTTTAATTTCATAACCCCATTTGTAAAATTATCATGCATAAAGTAATAATTTTGATAGAAATGGTTTCATAAGAATGAGCAAATAAGCTAAGGGTAAATGAGTAAATATATACACATGATGATATATGTAAGGTAATCACATACATATAACGTGTTGTTTTCATCCGTAACGTTTGGATCGAATTCTATTTTAGTCTTTAACGTTTAAAATGTCCTATTTTAGTTCAAAAGCATTTCAATCAAGTCTTAATATTAAAGGTTGGATAGTAATTTAACGTTGCAGCTGACGTGAGGATTTGTTCGGTGAGTTATTTTATACCTACGTTCAAAAACTTCAAATTGCAAAGTTTGGCACTTCATTTTCCTTTCTCATTCTTGTAAAAAAAAACATTTGAAACCCTAGTTATTCATTATTGTCGTGCAACAAGCGTACCAAGAAAACCTCTATTGTTGCATGCCTGCATGTGGGTAGTTCGATCTTACTTACATAGCGACTTAAGATTACATTGGCTCTTCAAGACAAAGAGATAAACGTCACGTTAGATACGATGTTAAATTATCTTTCAACTTTTAATGACGAAATTTGATTGAGCCAAATTGAAATTTTTTAGAACCAAAATAGGATATTTTAAACGTTAAAAACTAAAATAGAATTTGCTCCAAACATTACAAACAATAAATTAATTTGCCCTCTTAATATCTTATAGTGTACTATGGAAAAATGAGACACAAGATTTCAATTCCATTACACCAAACAAACAAGATTAACTGAATGATTGCTTGTTGTTGTGCACTATGAATGTTAGTGCTTGAAAAAAGGTTCCCCCTTAACTCCTCTACTTTGGTAACCAAAACCAAAAACATACCCACATTTTGATTGTCCACTTGCACAGTATCTTTGTTGCTGCTTCTGCCATACAAAGGTACAACTTAACATGCGTCAATTAGGCCTACTAATCCAGAAAAGAGACTTATTCGATACAAATGTGAGTTTTATTTAAAATATGTGAAAATCGAATCTGTATTCTTTTATATTAATTTATATTTGTACTGGACACCAAAAAAAAATTTACATTTGTACTAAATAGTGTATTATAAGATCAGATATTTCGGTAGTTTTAGTCATTGATCTCTTTTATTGAAAAAGAAATTAACGATTAAAATTACTATAACATCTTATTCGATGAAATATCTGAAATGTTTTCTATACTACTGTCGTAAAAATGATACAACTACTTAGACAGTGCCTAATGATTTTACTTTTTCCATTTGATATGATGGAGGGGCCTTACCTTACCTTACCTTGTTCTAGTGCCACTTTGATATCTCTCTTTCTCTCTCAGCTCTTATATGAGTATATATATAAGTGCTAGCATAGTAAAAGTAAAGCATTAACAAAGCCAATAACCAGTTCCAAAAAACCTCTATATATATTGACACAACTTTCTTAGTTTATAGTCCATTTCAAAGTTGTCAAAAACAAATTAAAACATGAAGAGTTTTCTAAGCTACATGTCTATTGTGGAGAGAAACAAGCCTTATGTTGCAATGATCTTTGTTCAGTTTGTATATGCAGGCATGGCTTTGTTATCTAAGGCTGCAATTTCCAAAGGAATGAACCCTTTTGTTTTTGTTGTTTATAGACAAGCCTTTGCATCAGTTACCTTATCTCCATTTGCTTTCTTTGACAGGTTCTTCATTATTCTCTCAATTAATTAATGGAATTGTTGTTAAACCTTTAATGATTAGTATACTAATTAATTAATTAATTATATTCCTTCTGCTTTGGTTAATTTTTGTAGTAAGCAGAGTGCTCCCTTGTCATGCAAGTTACTGTGCAAGTTGTTTCTTGTTTCACTTGTTGGGTATGAAATTATGAATAATGTCTCTTTCCCACCACTCTAACACTATATTATAAGACAGAAAGCATTTCAGGTATACCATGATTTATGGTAATTCGGTGATCTTAATCGTTGATTTCAATTGATTTTAATACTTGCATTAATTTTCTCATTGAAATCAACAGTTAAAATCACTGGATTACTATAAATTATGATATACCTGAAACGCTTCCTATGAGATAGGGACATAACATTTTAAGACACTTTTTTTTTCAATGTGCTAAATGTGCAGGTTGACAACAAGTTCATCACTTTACTATGTTTCAATCAACTACACTTCTGCAACATTTGCTGCAGCCTCCACTAACACTGTCCCAGCTATTACTTTTATGATGGCAGCTTTAATTAGGTAAAATAAATCATAAACAAGTAACTAATAATCAATTAACTAATTATTAATTAGTGAAAAGGGTATTTGGAAATTTCACTATTTTTCTTGATCAGGGTGGAAAGCATTTCCATAAAAGATGTGCATGGAGTTGCTAAGATTTTGGGTTCTGTTCTGAGTCTTTCTGGGGCAATAACATTTGCCTTAGTCAAAGGACCTGCCCTTGATTTCATGAGATGGTATTCACAAAATCAGAACCATTCATCATCATCATCTTCAACCTCAGTGGTTCACTCCAAAGGGGATAATATCAAAGGTGCTCTTATGATGCTCTCAGCAAACACTGCTTGGTCCTTATGGCTTATTTTGCAGGTAACTCATCAATTCTAGTATAACAGTGCTACGAAATTAACTTTAGGAAGCCAATAATTAAGTTATCGTCCAAAATTTTAAAAATTATCATCCCAAATTGACAAATGTTATCATCCAAACAAAACAAAAGTAATTACCTATATAATATATAAGTTATTATCCGCAACTCATCTACCGCCACCACCAAATGCGTTTGGCTCCCAAAACTTTTTCTTTCTATTATTTTCCTCAATATTGAACTTAGAATATTTAATAGCCTTTGGATTCTTCTGATGACTATATATGATTTGAACTCAACATTCACAGGGATTTGTTGTGAAGGAATATCCAGCAAAATTTAGGCTTACAACTGTACAATGCTTCTTCAGTTTCATTCAATCATCTGTTTTGGCTTTATCAGTAGAGAGAGATTCATCAGCATGGAAGCTTGGATGGGATATTCATCTTCTTTCAGTGGCCTACTGTGTATGTTCTTATATTCTAATTCTAAATTATGTTTAAAAGGGTGATTATGTTAATTAATTAATTAACTAATTAATTAATTAACATGGCTAAGGGATAGGTAAAACTAGGTACAGAAAGTAAAGTAGTGTGACATTAAATGCATGGAAGCTATTATTAAAGTTTGAACACTTAGATTATATATGGAAATGTTGATTCCATAAAATATGGCTTTATTCTTTAAAGGAAATTTGTTTGATTATATATGTGTATATTGGATTTTGATTCTGACTTTTATAGACTATGATCATCATCATAGAATCTTGGACTACTATTTATATATCTTGCTAGCTTAGTCAATTTCCAAATGGCTACTCTATATCATATCACTATCCAGAGCTAAGTGGACAATTTTTTTGTTCTTTTTGTTCCAAAATGTAATTACCAATGACATAATATTATGAGTTATCATAACCAACAGTGTTACTCCCTAGTCCTCTTAAATAAATGTTGAGATTTTAAATTATACATGCAACAATTCATTCATCAGTAATAAATTTTTAAATGGGCTCATCAAATCTACAATAAACTAATCCTAAAAAAAAATAATAAAAAAATATTGATGCCCTAGTCACATCATATGAGAAATTCGTTGACATATAAGATCATAGTGGTCCACCCCACACTTTCATTAGTATCAATTTTTGTTGAGCACATTATTATAAACTTACTATCTTTGAAATTTGTTTAGCTCTGCAATCTTAATCAAATTAATTAAATGTTAGTTAATATATTTCATGGTGATTGGTGGCAGGGTGTAATTGTAACAGGGATTTGTTATTGGCTACAAGTGTGTACTATAGAGACCAAAGGAGCAGTTTTCACAGCAATGTTCACTCCTCTTGCTCTCATAATCACAGCAATGTTATCAGCACTTTTGTGGAAGGAAACACTTTACTGGGGAAGGTACTTCTCATTATTCATTATACTCTTCCTTCTTTCTTTCTTTCTGTTTCTAAACGATCATATTTTGTGTGTTTAGATTAGTGTTTTTTAAACTAGGATTTAAATAAATTAAATTTTACATAATTGATTTTGAATAAAAGTAAATTTGTGTCGACTTGTTATTTTTATATTGGTTAATTTAATTTTTGAATTGTGGCAGCATTGGTGGCACTATTTTATTGGTTCTTGGATTGTATAGCGTATTGTGGGGGAAGAGCAAGGAGAGTGTGAGAGGGAAGAATCAACAAGTTGAAGAAACAAAAGAGGAAAATAGATTGGAGTGCATTATACAGAATTGAATCTGATCTGATTGATTAGACCAAAAAAAGATGAATATATATTCCCAGTCCGATAATGTTTTGTTGAATGCACTTCCATTTATGCATCTTTAATTAGTCTATCATGTCATCTGTATATATCTTATCAACTTTTAATCAGCATTAGTAGTATTATTATTATTATTTTTTCCATCTCTTTTCTCTTTTAGACAATAAATATAGAAAATATCTTATTTATCTTATACTATTGAAAAGTGTTTTAAGTATGTCCGGAAGTCAGGTGTTCTTATATTTTTAGCAATGATTTTAATTATAAAATATATATGATGTAGATTAACGGCTAAAAATATAGAAACATCGGTGTTTCGGATATACTTAAAACATTTCCTATACTATGTTTTAGAAAAAAAATATATCAAAGCCATCCATAAAAATTTAGATGCCGATAAAACTACCCATTAAAAAAAACAATGAGTTTTTAGTTATAAAAAATGGATTCAATTTGACAAAATTATTCAAAACGTCACAAAAAATTATCCTAACATTAATGATCTGTTAACAACATTTGGATAGTTTTATTAAACATGTGTAGAAAACTGGTTTCCTTCTTTTATGGGTATTGTCCGTGTCCGAATCTTTTGTCACTAGTTTTGATTTTTTTTTTTTACTTTGGTTTTTTTCCAAATTATTATTATAATGGGCTTTGGGCCAGTTGGGTCATACTTTTGCTTAAGCAGACTATCATTATATTTTGGGCTTTGGGCCTGTTGGGTGATTCTTGAACTCGCCACTCCATGAAAATTTTTGAGTCATCTTGACCTGTAGTTTGCGTATGCTTTTTATTGGCCAATTTTTCATGGAGTCAATTTTTGGTTAGATATGAAGCCTTGAATGCTCACATTTTGCGAAACCCAAACCATTAATACAACATAATTAGGAAAATGATTAAAAAAAAAAAACACTACATTTTGAAGGACAAAAAGAATGCGCTGGATAATCCTATTTATACATCAAATATATTTAACATTCTTCTAAAACTATCATTGTTATTAATTAATTATGTATCTAAATTAATTTTTAATAAAAAATGTTAATTATTAAAAAAATACTAGCTGCTGTTAAACTAGTAGCGAATTAGTATAATAATAATTTCATTAGCTAGGTTTTTTAAACTAATTAAGTAGAAGTTTGATGACTTTGATCTCACACATGTTTGTTTGTTTTGTATTTTTTGGTTTCTATATATATGTTATGGGTGTCATAATAATAATAATAATATAAAAGCATTATTAATAAAATATATATATATATATATCTACTACATAAAAAATATAATAAGAAGTAATAATTAGCACTAGTTTTGGCTTTGTAAAGACGCCAATTATAGAAACCTAAATTCTAATTAATTAGTGATGATAGTGCTTGCAACTGTTTCAACTAAGTTCAGTTTAATGATTTAGGTTCCTTTATCCTCTACATTATTCCTTGTCAGAACTAGCTTAAGAGACAATAGAGAAAATGGAGAAAGTGCATACATAGTGCTATATTCTTAAAATAAAATTATATTGCACGCTTAGAAACTTTTACAGATTTAATACTTCTATATATTAGAATCTTAATTATATTACACTTATATCAATAATATATCATGGTTTATTTATTAAAATCTCTTTATGCTTTAAATTTAAAAATCATGGACGAATTAATCTAATTTAAAAAATGTAATATTAAATTTAATTTTAATACACTTTAAGTATAAAAGATATTTTATATATATATCTAATTACATATGTAACGTTATATTATAAAACATAACTTTATTTCTTATTGACTCCATAATTAATCAATATAATTATATGAATATGTAAAACATTTTTCATTATTCTGATGTTGAATTTCTATGAAGTTATTGATTATTACACATACATTAGTGTTAATAAGATCTTCCAAATCTAATAGCTTAGCTACTTCTATATATGTATAAAGATAATAACCAACATTAAGGTTTCTAAATGCGAATCTAATTATTATATTGCGGAATGGGAACCACCCTAAAAAAAGTTGTGCGTTACAGGTCGGAAAAAGGGAACTATAATAATTAACTAATTAAGAAAGTATTTTAAGAGATTGCATTGTTAGATAGATTATTATTTCCTATATTAATATAGTAATTACATTAGTCCGAGGCTTAAAGCAAGAAGATAAATATATGAGCCAAAGAAAAAGCAACAGATAGGATAGAGAAACCGATAATGAATAATATTGTTTCTTGAAATTTTGTAACAATCACGTAGAAGCCAATTGAATAATTAACACACACATAGGGTTCAAATATGTCATTACAAGTATGAAGTATTTTCATACATCACATGTTTTGTCACTCACTAAATCAATTTATCCCAGAATCAAATCCTGCCTATAACCACCAATTTGTATAATAATTATAATAAATTAATCTATATGTATCTCTGTACACCTCTATATATCTATTATCTTCTTTTTTTATTTTAATTTTTGTGTTAAGGTATAATAATTTTGTGTTATACGTAACTATTTTTATGCTATCATATATTGTATTAATTTGTTTTGTGAATTTTTTTATGCTAATATTTATATTTTTTATATTATAATAAATGAGACATATGAAGATGTACAGTGATATATATAACATTATTCAATTATAAATAACGAATAGAAAAAGAAGAATTAAAAACACCCGAAACTGATTTATTAAAATAACATGAATCAAAATCTAGACCATCAAAAATTAAAAACCCTAATATCAAAGAAATTAAAAACACTTAGGCAGCAACTAGTATCATAGATAACCAATACAAAAATCTTTATTACTTGTGATATTTTTTAGGTGAAGTAAATAAGGAAGCTAAGTTGAAAAAATTGCATTAAATTCCCAACCAAATTAAAATTAAAAGATTGCATTGAAAATTTTCTCACAAGTAGGTCTAGAAAGTTAATTAGTTAATTGAACCTACATATATATAGCAGATGAAGATGAATGAGGTCTTTTAATTTGCTTGACTTTTAATTTGTAGATAATAATCGTTTACATAGTGAGATAGAGATGATACATATATATGTCAACCATGTGATAGTTAATTACTTTTAAAAGATTATTACCTAACTGGAACAACTTTAAAGAAACAAATATATATATATTGAAGGAAGCAGTTATATATCACAAGCATGGATGATGATGATGATGAATAATAAATAAAATTAGGTAATTGGAGATGAGTGCTAATGACTGATGCAATTCTGCATTCTTCCACCATTTCAACAGCCAATTAATTAACATTTATCTTTCCTGAATACATACACCCTTACTTTTGGTTAGTTCATTCTTGATTATTGGTGCCAAAATTAATTTAAACAATATATTTAAGCGGTGGTCAATCATGTAAAGATAATAATTCATATATGAATAAACAGTTTAATTAAATATATTGAAGAATAATGTTACGAACAATATTAACGGACCAATAAGGAGCTAATAAGTGTAATTAGAAAAATAATGGGTGATAAAAGAAAAAAAAAGGAACAAAAAATAATATTAATTTTCTATTATTTTTCTAATATTGACTATCAAGATTTTTTCTATATTTTATCTAATAATTTTTAACTATCACTTTTATACGAAAATATTTTTAAATCAGTGTCCAATTTGATTAAGCGAATGAAATTGGTATATTTATTCAATTAAATATCATTGTAATAAAATAAAAGAAATAATTAATAAAGATGGAGTATCAAAATTTTGTATTTGGTTTATCAATAGAAAAACTCGTATTATTTAATAGCTATAAACATAACATTTTGGGTATTTTATGATTTTTGATAGTCCAATAATAATAACAGTTCATTTTTTAATATATATATATATATTTTAAAATTATTTTATAATTACAACTAATTACTAAAATTACTGGATTATGTATATTCTAAAATGCTTTGTAAAATATATAATATTCTGAATTTTATCTTAAACCTTCCTCTAAAAAACTTGGATGACAATATCTTTGAGAATGTCCAAAACGGTAATTTCAGCTATGCCAAATATTCGTCACGTGATCCCCACGTGGCGTACAGTTGCAGAGTTGCACCGCTTCACAACAAAACTCAAAAAGTCAACCGTAGGGGCAAAATGGTAACATCACATCCAAAGTTAAGCAACGTTGAGTCCAAGTAGGTATCACAGCTTTAATCACATTTTAATAACATAACAAGCAATACTTTAATTTTAATCCCAAAAAAGAAAAGAAAAAGAAAATAAATAAAGTAAACTATCACTAATTCACTATTGTATCCGTTTTTTTCCTTCTAATTGGGTAATTAATAGGAATAGTTAATAGTAAATAATAGTGATTAATCAATTAATTAATTAAGGAGGTTTATTATTATTTTGTAGTGGATTGAATAAATGCGTTTTGTGCGTGTCTTTTTTTGAGGTCAGAGGCTTTGTCACGGACACGGAAAGAGAGTGATCAACAACACAAACAAACTCACAAACCATTCCTACAAATAATCAATCCTAAGCTTCTTCTTCTTCTTGTGATTCTGATTTTCTGATCTTCCTTCCTTTTCTTCAATGTTACTTTCAGTAAGTTTCTTAGTCTTTTGCACCTCAACTTCCATTTTCTATTTCTATTTAAAGTTTTAATTTTTTAGTTTTTTTTTTTATGCTTTGTGCTGGGAGCTTCAAGACCCAGATTTTTTTTGTGGCGTAAAGTAGAAGTTTCTGAAGCTGTTCTTCTGGGTTCTCTTTGAAGCTTCTAAAGTTTCCATTTTTAGGTCTTTCTTTTCTGGGATTCCCATTTGGGTTTCATGTGGTGGGTGCTGCATTTATGAAGAAAAAGTAATACTTTGATTTTGGGTCAGTGAAGATAAAATTTTTATTTTTATTTTTATTTTACTTTTTAGGGTTCTGTTTTTCTGTTTGGAGTTCTTATAATCTGAGGTTTGTAGTGGATATTTCTGATTTTAAATAAAATAAAATAAAATAAATTTTGCGTTATAGATCTCTTGAAGAGATTGGAAGGGTTAGGGAGCCTAATTTATATTGAAATTAGGTATTGAAGAAGATTTGTTATTATTTTCTCACCTAAACCTTTCCATATTTTCTTTTCAGCTTTGTGTGAATGTGTGTGCCTGCTCCTGTCTCTTGAGTATTCAGAAACTTTCTTTGCCAAACCAAATAATTTTCTTTTGTAAAGTATATAAAGGCTGAGAAATGGGACAATTAGATTCCCTTCTGCTAAATCATGCCTATGAAATGGGTTACAATCATATCTAGAATAGACTATGGCAATTTCTTGATCTTGTTATTAGTTCAAAGAAAGTATGTATTAGCTTTTAATGCTTTTGATCAGACACTCTACTTTGCCCTTTAGCCTTTTTATTTTTGTGTTTTTACTTTTTCTTTTTCTTTCCTCTTTGTGGTGGTAAGCTTGGTTAATATTTGATGCATGCATAAGTTTAATTGCTTTGGTGATTAATTAATGTTTGAAAGCCACCAAAATATGTTTCTGAGAAAAGTTTGATTTGGTGATTTATGCTACCTTTATAGCCTTTTTTAGTTCACGTGAGGCTTCCTTTTATGGAGATTCCTCAATTGAATATTTATCTATGTGTTGATAAGTGGCATTGAAGCTGGTATTTGACATTAGGTTTGCTTGATTTGCAGCGCCTCACACTCCAAAGACTCGCAAATCGTTGCATCTTCTAACTAGAATTGTCAATTGTTAAGTGTATTCTAGCAAATGTCCTTCCGAAGTATTGTTCGTGACGTGAGGGATGGGTTTGGAAGCTTATCAAGACGGGGTTTTGATGTAAGGCTTTCCGGCCATCACAGGGGCAAGTCGCATAGTTTGGTCCATGAGTTGCAGGATCAACTGCCGGTAATACAGAACAGCCAGTGGGCTAGTCTTCCACCTGAGCTTCTCCGTGAGGTTGTTAAAAGATTGGAAGCAGATGAGAGCACATGGCCTGCTCGTAAGCATGTGGTTTCGTGTGCCGGTGTGTGCAAGTCTTGGAGAGAAATGTGCAAAGAAGTCATTAACTGTCCTGAGTTCAGTGGGAAGATTACTTTCCCTGTGTCACTGAAGCAGGTTAGACTTTTCACTCTTGTAATCTTATACCTGCATTCAAGGTATATTTTAAACGAAACGATCATGATTTGTATCTTTGACTTTGGATTGTCTTTTGTTTTGCAGCCTGGTTCTAGGGATGGACTCATCCAGTGTTTCATCAAGAGAGACAAATCTAATCTGACTTACCATCTATTCCTTTGTCTTAGTCCTGGTAAGCTCAAGTTTTACGTCTTGACACGTTGATCTGATCACTGTGTTTTATGATTGATTTGAATTCTTGTACCTACGGCTAGAAATAATGGATAGTTCGAAAGCACTATCTTATTTGAACGGCTAGAAATCTTGTTCTATTCTTGTGTTCAATCCAAGGTTCTCACAGTGTAATCTTATTTTAAGTCATTATATTGGGTTATTAGGTTGATCATGAATATGTCTGTAGATGCATACATTAAAATATGTCCTCGTAATAGTGTTAATTGTTTGTAAAGTTGAACTGTCTCTCTAATTTCTTTGGTTTCGCTAATGCCTCCTTATTAGAATATGTTGCTATGGGACTGATTACTACTTAATAAGAGTGATGCCCTTCCACTTCTAACATCATAAGTACAAGGATTTTATGTTATCCTTTTCAACTTTCTTATGAGCATAGTGTTTAATTGCAGATTCAGTACATGTTGGCTTGTTTTGAAATGATGTAATGTGTGATGGTTGAGTTGATTATGTGCTGTGACGTTATCCGGTATTAGGAGCAGAGCTTCATTTTTCTGATTATACCCAACATTAACAATAAATAAACTTGCTGTTTTCTAATTAATTATTTGCTTTGCTGGTAATTCGAATGGCATAGATAGTTCTGCATTTTGAACTAGCATTTGCATCTGCACATTTAAGAACTTGGGGTTTCATTGTTTCTGGGACAAGTTTTGAATTCATAACTGTTTTGGCAGCTCTGCTTGTTGAAAATGGGAAGTTTCTTCTTTCGGCTAAACGTACCCGAAGGACAACCTGCACAGAGTATATTATATCAACAGATGCAGATAACATATCAAGATCTAGTAGCACTTATATTGGAAAATTGAGGTATTTCACTTTCCCATCTTAAGTTCTTACATGGGGAACACTTACATTCCGAATCTTCCAAGAATCGACGAAGTAGAAATCAATATCTTTCTATGTTCTCTCATTCCATACTTACAATATATGAATTTTCTGTCATTTCAGGTCAAACTTTCTTGGCACAAAATTTATAATTTATGATACACAGCCCCCCTGTAGCACTGCCCAGCTTTCGCCACCGGGCCGAAGCCGTAGGTTTTCGAAAAAGGTTTCTCCAAAGGTTCCTAGTGGCAGCTATAATATTGCTCGGATCACCTACGAGTTGAATGTCCTTGGTACTAGGGGTCCACGTAGGATGAACTGCACCATGCACACAATCCCTATGTCATCCCTCGAGCCCGGTGGCTGTGTCCCGGGCCAAGCAGAGCTACTTCCGCGTACCCTCGAGGATTCCTTCAGGAGCATATCCTTCTCATCAAAATCAATTGACCGGTCATCCGAGTTCAGCAGCGCCAGGTTCTCCGACATAGTCGGGCTAGGTAATGAAGGGGAAGAGAGTAAAGATAGACCTCTAGTTCTCAAGAACAAGGCGCCGAGATGGCACGAACAGCTTCAATGTTGGTGCCTCAACTTTAGGGGAAGGGTGACCGTCGCCTCCGTCAAGAATTTTCAGCTGATTGCCGCAACACAACCTCCGGCCGGCACACCTACACCATCGCAGCCGACACAGCCGTCTGACCATGACAAGATTATTCTTCAGTTTGGGAAAGTGGGCAAGGACATGTTCACTATGGACTATAGATACCCTCTTTCTGCATTTCAAGCTTTTGCCATCTGCTTGACTAGCTTTGACACAAAATTGGCATGTGAATAGTGAGAGAGAGATACATGGTAAGAAAATAGGATTTAATCTTCATTAAGTTCATAGTAATGTATACCTCATCATCATAGCAGTTTAAAGTGTAAAGTACAGAACAATCTGTGCTCAATGTAAAATATATTTTCCTTGTATCTTGTTCCTTTTCTTATTTGTCCCCCCCTCTTTTCTTCTTTTTTTTTTTTTTTTTCTTTTTACTTCCATTATGTTAGTATGCTATAAACTGTGTCTCAAAACATATAGGATTGAGGTAATGGAAATGTTGGAGCCTTCTGAATTTGGATTGTGTTTGGCTAAATGCCAAGAATGTTAGGGTGGGTTTGATTTGTGTTTTTATTTTCTGTTTTTATTTTTTGTATTTTTTGTTTTTTGAATTTTGTGAAGAAAAAAAAAGTAAAAATAATAAATTTAATTTTCTGTTTTTTTTTTAATCCAAAAAACACAAAATGAAAATATAAAAGGATAACACACAAATCAAATACACCTGAGTGTGATAGTAATTTTATTACTTTAAATAAAGAATTATACCTTTTAGAGCCACTATAATTGTTTTGGAGGTAATTAATTTTAGCTCTGATTATATTCTGCATCAATTTTCTTTCTTTGGAAAACCAACTAGCCTAATAAGGTATTTTAAAATCATAATTTGTGATGCTAGTTTCCATCAAATTTATTCTATAATATATTTTATTTGTAATATTAGTTTAGCATTTCATGTTACTAAGAGTTAAATTGGTCTCTGAAATTTACGGAAGATCAACTTGGCCTCTGAAAATCAAATGTTATCAAATTGGTCCCTCACTTTTACAATTGTGACTCACATTGTCTCTTTTAAGGTTGTCCGTAAAAAAAAACGCTGATATGACCGTTAATTGTTCATGCTGAACTCTAATAACATAATGTCGTGATCTGTTGACGTCATCATAGTATCAAAATGACATTGTTTAAGGCCGAAAGAAGTTAAAATCTCTCTCACGCAACACATTGAAAGATAGATTTTAACTTCTTTCACTCTCAAATGACGTCATTTTGGTATCTTGTTGGCACAAACATATCGCGATGTCGTTTTATTAGAGTTCAGTAGAGTTCAGCATGGACAATTAATTGTCAAATCAGCATTTTTTTAACGAATAACCTTAAAAGGACCAATGTGAGTCATATTCATAAAAGTGGGGGGCCAATTTGATAACATTTAAATTTTGAGGGTCAATTTGATCGTAGTCCCAAATTTCAGGGGCCAATATGATATTTAACTCTGTTACTAACGATCTCAACTAAGAAAACTATTCGAAAAATTAATTTGGCTCACATTTTTTTTTAATCTCATGTTTATACAAATTGAGTTTTAATTCTAATTATTTTTTAATAAAGAAACTACTGGTAGCCAATAGTTTTGTGAACAATTTCCAACAATATCCCTTTTCTTGATCAAATGTAGATGATCAGTTTTAGTATTTTGGATATTTTTTTTATCATTTTAAATGATTAATTAATTTTAGTGTTTTTAAATGGTTGATTGTCATCTTTTTTATGATCAATTTTATTTTTCTGGATTAATAATTAGTCAAATACTTATTGGTTGATGTTGGCCAAAAATATTAGTTACCTAACATGAGTTTGTTTTTTAAAATATATCAAGAATGCAAGTAACTTATGTTCTCTAGAGATGAAAATGTGTAAAATAGTTTTTGTGGCGGTTTTTTAAATTTTCTTGTCAAGAAATTTTTTTTTGTTGCACTTGTAACCATGTGACAATTAAAAGATATAAAGATTTACCACTACTTTCATTAGTCCTGACCTAACTTTTTTGGTGAAAATAAATAAATAAATAAATAACCCTACTTATATGATTAGAAAGGAGTTCTTGGTCCTACTAAATGGGAAAAGGGCAAAAAGCAAACTTCAAATTAGAATCTTGTGAAATCTAAGAGATAGTGAGTGAGAAATTAAAAATAAATAAGTATCATAAGTTTCAAATCAAAGTCCTTTACTCCTTTCTGGTGAAACTTTAGTACTAAGTACAATATTGAATAGCACTTCAGTTCAGTTAGCTTTACCAATTACCAACCACTTAAATGTAAATACTAAATACTTCACAATTATATTGCTCTTTTTTTATATTTTTTTATAAATTCATAAAAAGGACTACATGGGCATATTCATTCTAAGATAAAATAGTTGTTGGCACTTGGAGATTCCACTAGTTGTAAAATAAAAAAAAAGTGAATAAAAAAACTAAGGTGAGAGTGAAAATAACAGTGAGACATAGTACCATACAATAAATAGGTTAAATGATGTGTCAACAAGGTAGTGCAGTTGCTGGGACCAATGGATCATTATTATTTTTACAGACATTTAATGAATGGATGGGAACTCACCATAGATTTCGGTCACCATAAAAGGATGTTCATTTTTCCCCAACATCTTGCAAAATTAATATTCCGTACAAACAAAAACCATAACTATTTCATATGTTGCTTCCATTCATCACATGAAATATGGAGAATTCCGGGATGAAGTGGTGTTTGCATATATAGCATGAAGAGTGTGAGTAATTTTATTTTAAAAATTAATAAAAAATAAAATAGAATCTTTCACATGATAAATCTTAATCACTCATTTAAAAAAATCTTTTTTTTTATCATTCTTCCTCTTCATCATCGCATGCACCATGAAATATATTATTGCTCTAATTAAGTAATTATAACTTTCATTATAAGAATCATTGAATAAATTTTCAAAGCGTATACGTATTTTATAATATTAAGTGTTTTAGTATTTTTATCTGTTAATTTTAATTATAAAATATTATATTATTAAAATTAATTTAAGATCGACGAATGAAAACATTAAAATACCTGATACTATGGAAAATCTGACGGGCTTTCTAACATTTTTAAGTTTTTAAGCATATGGAATTATGGATCCCTACCAAATCCAACTACTATCTCAGTTATACAATAACTAACATTTAACAAACTTGTAGTCATCACCATTCACCAGTATCATATTCATGGAATATCCTTATCCCTCTTTTCTTCTTTTTCTTTCCAAACATATGACGAAAATAAATAAGAATAATAATAATAATAATTAAATAAATAAACAAACATGCATTTGAGGGCATGGTGTTGAAAATGTGCTAGCACTATCCAATGAGAAAATGAAATGATATACACATATATATATAGGGTTCTTCCCTAAGCTAGCTATTTCAAAATATTTAGTCAAAGAGTCAAAAAAAAAAAAAAAACTTAGTCAAAGAAGCAAGTCTAAGGCCTAAACAAGAATCATCATACATTCATACCCTTATTGCAATTCCAGGGAAAAAAGAAAAAGAAAATAGTTATGCCCAGATTTTGATAAGCATAAAAACACAACTCATACCTATATAGCACCTTTCCGGGACCATAATTTTTATTAAACAAAAAATAGTAGTATAAGATCTATATCTATATATTATATAAAAAGTGAGATGAAGCAGCAACATTAATTAAATTAATAATAAACACAAAAATTCCACATACATTCATATAATAAGGCTATAGGTTTGCTGGACCATTTTATATAATAGGAAATTAAATAATAAGTTAATAATATTAATAAATTACTGATACATTTGTACTTGGCCAATATTACAATATGACGATGTGTATATATATCAAATAAACAAAAATAAAAATAAAAAATAAAAAGCATATGGGGTTGTATTTGTATAACCCCTGACAGACTTACGAGAAGTGAGCACTGGTTGGTACTTTGAATTTCCAGAGAGAGAGAGAGAGAATAATATATGGTTGTTCTTGTTGTTGATGGTGCTGCCTCCTTCTGATTCTTGATCTGATGATGATGATGATGATAAGTTTTAATTTGGCTTTTCTCTTAATCTTCTCATTATTGGTCATGGTGGAGAGTAATAGAGAAGACTTGCTTACTTGAATTTGATGATGATGATAGCTAATTAATAGGATGATCCTATTATCCAAATCATGATGTAACTGTCCATGGTGGTGGTGGTGGTTGTGGTGGTGGAATCAGGTGGCGGAGGGAGAGAAGAAAGGATAAGAACCACCACCACCACCACCTACAGTAGTCATTGTAGTTCCTAATTCTCTCCATTCTCTCTCTCTATCTCTCTTTCTCTCTCCCTTTTAATTACTCTCTCTCAAATGCTATATATATATTGCCTCTATTTTGTATTTTGTTATTAAAAGAAAAAAATATAGATAACCAATCATTTTTAAACCAATAAATCAGGTAGAATATTTGAAACAATTGTTTATAGAACATTTGCAATGAAAGCTATAAAATATTCGAAACTCAAAACAACATCAGCCAACTTTGTATTTTTTTTATAAATAGAAAATCCGAAACTTAAAAACAGATCATCCGACACATAATAAAAAAAACAGAATATTCAATTTAAATTATTGACT
Source organism: Stylosanthes scabra (assembly GCA_036250425.1). Classification (NCBI taxonomy): domain Eukaryota; kingdom Viridiplantae; phylum Streptophyta; class Magnoliopsida; order Fabales; family Fabaceae; genus Stylosanthes; species Stylosanthes scabra. The sequence continues at coordinate 50,100 of JASCZI010120977.1, read as the reverse complement.
GATGTTAGCTGAATTTTTATTGGTTACCTAGTATGGTTGTTGATTAAATATGGGCTGGGTGTATATATATAGATGGAAGTTATTATATAAAGGATAAAAAAGTATATTTTATTAAAAATATATGTGAGTTTATATTTCTATTTTATTTTAACTTTTATGAAATATTAAGAATAAAATTTTATAAAATAATTTTTTACATATGTATTAACTTACATCTATATAAAAAACTTCTAATTTATATATATATTGTGTGTTGGGTGTGAAAGTTAGTAAATTTATATTTTTTATTAATTTAGGATTTATCTTTAAATATTCTTTATTAAGTAATAAGAATTATTATTTTACTTGTTATTAATAAAAAATTTAACTATTAATTTATCATATTTTATATTAATAATTTAGATGTGAAAGAGTAATATATCTAAAACCTATTAATTTATTTAGTACCTCTAATAAAATGTATTTTTTAAGAAATACATTAATATTCTCCTTAATTTAGTAAAATAATTCACTTCTATATTTAAGAAAAATAATTGAGAATTCTAATTTGTTCATTTAATTTGTTATAATTATTTATTATTCTTTTTAAAAATAATATATATTTATTTTACTAATTTATATATTAAGATAAATAAATTAAAAGTCTTAATTAATTAATTACTATTGTATATTTAATTTGGTGCTTGTGCTCGGGAGAACATGCTTATTGCTTTTGGTGCCGTTGAAAACCTTGAAAGTACATAGCGTGTAAGTTGTGACAGTGCAAAGCGTTATTATTATCAATTAAATAACTTTATATCCTTTCTTTTGCCACTACTTTCTTGGTGTGGAGCAGCATAGGATAAATGTTAGATATATATAAGTATTTTTATTAATGAAATTGATATTAATTTAACAAAGTTGAAAAGAAAAGAAAAAAAAATAGACACATAAGAAAAAAGTTAATAATTAGTTTTTATAAAAAAATATTTCGATTTCGCTATCCAGACACTCTTTTAGTAAACACTAATTTGACACCCGTATAAAATACGATGATTGAGGTATTAATCACATTTTCCTTTTGTGGTCCGCCTATAATAATCGTATTTTTATACGAGTATAAAGATGGTATTTGATAAAAGGGCGTAACATTATCTAAAATATTTGTATATAATATTATTTTTATCTAGTAAAATATATAGTTACTACTTACTACTCAATAACTAATTGAAAGCAACCAACAAAACTCAACAATTTTCTTTAATTGTTTTAAAGAAAAATTAACCCTAATATTGATGTGTGTTATTGCATTGGCTCTTATTCATTAATGAGTTTGCTTTTACTTGGTGGGGGTGGGGTGTTAGAGTTATTATGTAAATAAATAATAAATAAACGTTATCAAGTTCCGATGTTGTCCATATAATAATACTCCATGTTGTTTTAAAAACAACTAAAATTAAACACTAGAGATTAATTTAATTGGTGAATTGTCTTTAGTGTTGTTTATTTATTTACTTTTATTCAAATAGTTGACAACACTCACAAACACGTTATACGCGTGAACGTGAGAAAGTACAAATTTTCATGAGGTTTCATTCCACTCAAATAATTCATTCGTATCAAAAGTTAATTATTATTAGATTATGGTACGTATTAAAATACTTGACATGCATCTCTCGGTTAATTATTAGAAAATGATCAGTTGATTATATATGTGTATGTGTCTAAAAACTTGGAAATGAAATGAGAAATGATATGTGCTTTATATATATAGAATAATTCTTGTAAGCACAAATCTAACACATTTTTTTTAAAAAAAATTACAATTATCATTTATTATTAGAAAAATCACTTTTAGTGATAATTTATTTTAATTTTAATTAACAACGATAAAATAACCATTAATATATTTAACAACAATTTTATGTTTGCCATTTTATAATTCGCCGTTAAATTTTTTTCCGAAAGTTATAATATAATAATTACTAATAAAGACCTTTATTTTTAATGATTACAGAAAATGTATAATTTTTAGTGGTTATTTTATCGGTAATTTATATGATCAATAAAAATAATTCTAAATTGTTTTGTCACTTGTTTCATTAAAAAAAAACAATTAGTAGCAAAATAGCACAAAATGGTAGGCCTTTTAACAAAATTGGTGGCTTTTTATTAGATTATGGAATAATTAATAATTAATATTTAATAATGAGATATAAATCTAAGTAACATGTTCCTTGTTTTATGAAAAAAGATATATATATATATGAATGCTACGGTGCTTTCTCTTTTTGAGAAGGTAATTTACTTTTTCTAATTTATTAGTTCATAATTAACTTGATAAATAATTTTTTTAGTATTTAACATATAATCTTATTCAAATAAAAATTTTTTATGATATTTTGTATTTTTTCCTAAGAGATAAGTACATAATATAAAATTTTCTTTTTTCGTTCTCTTCTATTATACAAAAAGAACAAGTGATATAATATATCATTTTTTTATTCTATATGATCATTTTAGATCAAATTCAACGAAAAATAGAAGGTAGATAAATAATGATATACATTTCGACCATAAAAAAATTATTTATTAAATTAATTGTTAACTAATAAATTAGAGAAGATAAATTTCCTCTTATATATATATACATGAAAAAAGATTATGTGATATGTGTTTAGCTTGCTCACCTAATTTCAGTTTCTGATTTCTGAATTATTAGGTATTGGTAGTCACACTTTAAGTCAAACTAAAGTAACTTATCTATTATCTCCACCAAAAATAAAATAAACTAAAAACTAAAGTAACTTTTTGGTGTCTAAAAACTAAAGTAACTTATTTGTTATTTGAGTTATTTATACTTCATTCAGATTATGTTTGGCATGTCACGTGGGGGTAATTATTAGGGGAAGGGGTGTTTAAATGAAGTGGATCCTCCACTCAAACTAACTCATTTGGCAATGTATGTACACTAGTTAGTAATAATTAATAAATTAAAAATAAATAATTAATTTGAATTACTAAAGTGATTAACTTATTTTGTTCAAGTAAATGTGCAAAGTTTGAATACTATTTTGTATATAATTTTTATTTTGAAGTGAAAGATCTTGTCTTTATACTCATAACATGAAATTTTTGTTTCAAGATTCAGATTCTGTAATATTAAAATTGACGGTTAGTTAAACCTATTCATGCCATGTAATGCCGTCATTTCCTTCTTTAAGTAATTCATCACGTGTTGTTTTCTCGTGAAGTAAGTCCACCAGATGAAGCTGAATTTTTTTTTTACTTAATATTTTTCCTTATTTATAAAATAGTAATAAACATAACCATGAACCTATCCTGAGCTAATGTTAGAATAGAATGAGTAGGTGTGGCAAAAAAAAAGAAGGAATGAGTAATGAGTAGGAATTTCATATTTTCATTCAACCATGAACCACCACATATAAATGTGCGTAAATATGGTAAATCTACCAAAAACTTTACACGTGGTGGAGCACTAATTAGTCAAAAGCTTTATATAAAAGTTGCATTATTGGAGCATTTAATCGAAGTTATAATTAAGTTAGAAATTCTAAGAAACAGGATAAGATTCTTTTAAAAAAAAAATAAAAAATAATAATAATAATAATAAAAAATACAATCTTCCTTGAAAAAAAAATGCTTAAATACTATGAGTAGTTTTAAACCTCAGCAAAGTTAAAGTTCCACATTTGTATAACTCTGTTTTTTTATCATCAATTTGATGGTTTGTGTTTCTTGCTAATGTTGAAGAGAATGACTTAAGAACAAGAGATGACAATAAGCGGATTTCTTAATAAAAATGAAATGAGTAGTAGTAATAAGTGACACGAAAGTGCTTTTATTTGAAGATGATAATGAATATATATGGATATATATTACATGAAATCATAAAATAAGTTTTTTTTTATTATTATTTATATATGAAAGAAATTTATTTACGTAAATAATCACTAAAAAACGAAGGTTCTTTTGATTTTGGACGAAATAACTTGGCACAAGTAAGGAAAATTTAGAAGCACATACATGAGACGAAAAAAGTCTTATGATCTTAAAGAGTTCAAACACGACTTTAAAACTAGCCTCTTATTTAAAGTAGCTGTTAAGGCTATTAAATTTAGTCACATATGTGGGCCCCGAATGAAAACTATGCTTAAATTTATCATTAAGAATAATTATTATATTCATGAATAAATAATATTTGCATTTAAATTTATTATTATCTGTTCATGTGTAACTTTTTATTTTTATTAGTACGTAATTATGTAATCTAATTTGATCAGCATGGTTGTATTTCGTAAAATGGTTTCAATAATATTTAGAAAAATAGAAATTTAGGAAATTCCGGTATGTTTTCTGATATACATGATGACTTCTTCTCGTCTCACGCGTTTACTTTGATTAGTTCAAGTCTTCTCCATTAACTATATCCATAACCCTGTGCAATTGATCTCTTAAATTCCATCATTATTCTCAACATATTATTTTATATATATATATATATATATATATATTATTGTTATTGTTATTTTATTTAGAAACTAATAAAATATACTAGGCTCACAAAAATTATATCGATCATATGATGGCGAAAACATCATCATCTTCATTGACATGGGATTGGACTTACGATGTTTTCCTGAGTTTCAGAGGACAAGATACTCGCAACGGTTTCACCGGTAATCTCTACCATGCTCTTGATCAAAGGGGTATCCACACCTTCATTGATGATGAAGAGCTTCAAAAGGGTGAAGAAATAACTCCAACACTTCTCAAGGCCATTCAAGAATCTAGGATTGCCATCGTTGTCTTCTCTAAGAACTATGCATCCTCTACTTTCTGTTTGGACGAGCTTGCAAAGATCCTTGAGCTCTTGAAACTTGAAGGCCGATTGGTTTGGCCAATCTTTTATGATGTGGATCCATCTGATATTCGCCATCAGAAAGATAGCTATGGAGAGGCATTAGCAAAACATGAAGAAAGGTTCCAACATGATAATGGCAAGATACAAAAATGGAGGAATGCTCTACGTGAAGCAGCTAATTTGTCCGGCTCACACTTCAAACTAGGGTAATCCACATGTCACAATTTCTTTTAATTTTTAATTTTATATCTTCACTTTTACATACATGGCTATATGAATATATAAAAAAGTTAAATTATTTTTGTTAATTCTTGTTTTCACTTTAATAAAATTATTTTTTGTAAAAGAATATTTTGTTAAATTTAATTTTTTGTCACGATAAAAACTTAATTTACGAAATGATTAGATATATTATGGATAAAATAGTAATTAACATAATGCTTTGTTTTCACAACTTGGTTTGATATGAAGTTGTATAAATGTAGGTCTCAACAGGAATACAAGTTTATTGAAAACATTGTTAATGACATCTCAAAAAAGCTGAGCTACACACCTTTACATGTTGCTGACAACCCGGTTGGGCTGGAATCACCGGTGCTAGAAGTGAAGTCTCTGCTACAACTTGGGTCTGATAATAATGATGAAGATGGTGTTCACATGGTTGGGATTTGTGGAAGTGGGGGAATAGGTAAAACAACACTTGCAAGAGCTGTGTATAACTCTGTTGCTGATCAATTTGATGGTTTGTGTTTTCTTGCTGATGTTAGAGAAAATGCAATCCATAAGAATGGCCTTGCACAACTCCAAGAGACACTGCTTTCTGATGTTCTTGATGAGAGTAACATAAGAATAAGAGATGTCAACAGAGGGATTCCAATGATAAAAAGGAGGCTTCAACAGAAGAAGATTCTTTTGATTCTTGATGATGTGGATGACTTATCACAGTTAAGGGCTATTGCTGGAGGTGATGATTGGTTTGGTTCCGGTAGTCGAATCATTATCACTTCTAGAGACAAACATTTGCTAGAAGCACAATATGGGATGAATCCGAACATGATTTATGAGGTCAAAGAATTAGACAATAAAGAAGCTCTTGAGTTGTTCTGTTGGAAGGCCTTTAGAAGCAACAAAGTAAAGTCAGGTTATGAAGAGATTTTGAACCGTGTTCTTTCTTATGCCGGTGGAGTTCCTCTGGCTTTGGAAATAATAGGTTCTAACCTGTATAACAAGAGCATAGATCAATGGAGCTCTGCATTAGAAAAATACAAGAAAATTCCTATTAAGAAGATTCAAGATGTACTTGAGGTAAGTTATGATGGATTACATGAAGATGAGAAGAGTATTTTTCTTGACATAGCTTGTTTCTTCAACAAGGAAAAGATATCATATGTGAAGCAAGTGCTACATGTCCGTGGTTTCCACCCTGAAGATGGTATTGATGTTCTGATTGATAGATCTTTGATGAAGATTGATAAAAATAATAATTGTGTGAGAATGCATGATTTGATTCAAGATATGGGCAGAGAAATTGTTAGAAGGGAATCAGCTTCTAAGCCTGGCAAACGTTCTAGACTGTGGAATGATGAGGACATTATTCATGTTTTAGAAAATGACATGGTATGTTGATGTTACATTTATAATTTATTTATGCTGCATGTAAATTTCTACAACCATACATGACAAATTTGACATATATAAATACATGTTTGGTGTTTGCAATGATAATGATACAGGGAACAGATAGAGTTGAAGTCATAATTTTGCACTCAAGCAAGCATAGAGTGAATTGGAATGGAAAAGCATTCAAGAAAATGAGGAATCTCAAAGTTCTCATATTTTGGGATGTGCATTTTTCAGTAGGCCCTGATCATCTGCCAAACAGTTTAAGAGTGTTGGAGTGGGATGGATATCCATCACCATCTTTACCCTCTGATTTTCATCCTACCAAACTCTTCATACTCAATTTGTGCAACAGTTCTCTCAAATTGGACAAACCACTCAAGGCATGCATCATCATTTCCCACTATAGCTATTCTACTCCATCAATTTATAAAGAGACTACTCATATAAGATGATAATAAGTATTGGAAACCGCTGTATTTTTAGATCTAAAAATACAAGAACATCTGATTCTCGATTATACCTGAAACGTTTTCATAAGTATTATATCAAACATGTCTATTCATCTAACGATTCTCAACTATTATCTTCACGTGAAAATATCAGTTCCCTTTGTAAATTTTAAAGAATTAACTGAAAATTGTGTTTTTCTCTGCAGAGTTTCAATTCCTTGAGTTACATGGATTTTGGAGAATGTGAGTTCTTGACAGAAGTACCTGACCTTTCAGGAGTCCCAAATCTAGGAGCACTGTGTCTTGATAACTGCAGAAATTTAGTTAAAGTGGACAACTCAGTTGGATTTCTGGAGAAACTGATTTTGCTGAGTGCTCAACGATGCACCAATCTCCGCACTCTTGTAGACGAAATCAATCTTCCATCTCTTGAGACTCTGGACCTAAGTGGCTGCACAAGCCTCGTGTGCTTCCCTGAAATCGCGGCAAAGATGGAAAACATTCGAGCAATTTACTTAGACAGCACCGCCATAGACGATTTGCCACTCACCATGTTCAATCTCGTTAGCCTGGAGCGATTGTACATCAGGAACTGCACAGATCTGAAAACGCTTCAAGGTTGCATCCGCTTGTTACCGAACCTCGAGGTCGTGATTTTTCCAAATCAAAGAGGATTTCGATTGAATTCCGTAGTCCACGGATTTCAGCAAGAGATCTCATCGGTGTTCATGATTCACCGCGGTCCTCGTCCTGTTGTTCCGCTTTGGGAAGCTTATTGCACAGTCTCCTCCGATTTGAATCTCATCCGATTATATTACCCTGGCCGCCGTGTTTCTCCGGCAGGAGAATCCAGCGGCGGATCTGAAGGTGCGTCGTGCGTGAGCTTCTGGTACCGGAGAAGACTCCCTGGAGTAATCAGTGTACTGTTCACGACTGAAACAACTGACATCGACGCCATCGGCTCTGTTCTCGAGTTTAGGGTTTTAGCTTTGGTGAATCGGAGTTACATGTTCTCTTCGTCGAGTGTTTACGTAATCTCTGAAACAAGAACGAGGCAGCCGTTACTCGTGAATGTGATTCTCGGCACACTTCAAGGCCACGGCGAGAGATGCGTTTTCAGATCGGAGTCGAATTCGGAGAATGTGTGGAACCTGGTGCAGATCGTTGGCGAGATGTATTTTCACAGGCCGTGTACGGAGGAGGAGGGGAAGAGGACGGCGGTGGGAGCGGTTATGAAACGGAGTAGTGTTCGTTTTGACAGGGAATATTGCTGCATGGAGGATATTCGATATGTGAATGATGAGTGTGATGAGGAAAGTGCAGCATCACGTGAATGTGATGGTTCTTGCTATGCTCCTGAGTCACCGAAATCATGCATTATGCGTGATCCTGGGGATGATGATGCCACTGGTGTTGATCGTAATTTGATTAAAGTTAGCTTGCCAAATATGTTATGGTTCATGGGCCGTATGGAACCTTTTAACCGCCAATAGATTTTCTCAATTTTTCCCGCCTTCATGTAAATGTACAATAATAATACGGTGGTTGCTACGATACATAGATTAATTAATACGTATCGATACTTTAAAGATTTTAAACCAATCAAAATTCGCCACGTAGATTTCGTTTATTCCAATCAGAGATTTTTTTTTTATTTATTTTTAAAATTATTATTCATCACTGTATATGCCAAAATGCCCCTATATATAGATATAAAAAGCCGATTATATCTTTTTCACACTTTTTTGTTAAAAGACCAAATAACCCTTTCTTTATGAAGTTGACAAAAATAGCCTTCCAAATTAATAAACCCTATAGAACTCTAGACACACAACCACCCCATAAACCATCATCAACCATCCTCTCATCTCTCTGCCCCTCCCCCCGTGACCCATCACCGCCGCCCAGCCCGCCCTCAGCCACCATTGTCACTCACTTCCAATTTCTCTTTCTTCCACTGTGTCACACACCACCCCTCTTCCCTCACACCTATGACCTTTCACTCACAACTGCTGCCCCCTCCACCACCACCATGCCGATCTTAACCTCATCGCAAGCCACCACCACTCGCCCTCAATCTCACTTTGCCCTCCGCGTCTATGAGAGTCGTCGCTGATACTTTTTCGCGCCGCCGTATTCGCCTCCACGTTCTAGCAGTCGCGGACTCTTGTCCAGCTCCCGACCTCCAGCCTTCGCGCCCCTGCAGCCTTCTGTCGTGCCTCCAACATCCATTCGCTGTGTAAAATAGGTAGGTATTTCTCTTAATTTCCTCCATCCCTTTATTAATGGTTGGTTACTCGGTTAGCATGTTATTGAATTGGATATGCAGATGCCAAAGACTTTAATTTCAGAACCGCTTCAATGATTCCATGTAAACTATATGCTGAATTTTAACTACTTTGTTAGAAATGAGAGGGCATAACCCCAATTTTCTAAGGTTTACACAAATACTCCTAATTAGGGCTTTCAATTTCAGGTCTTATTTCAATTTGAACTTTTCTGGATAAATTGTGAAATTTGAATGTGAGAAAAATGAGTAGGGTTTAGATTTTTCATTTTTGTGATTTTGCTGTAATTCAGGATAAGTGGCGAAACTTGAATGTTAGCAATGGCACTCAAAGGTCCAAAGAAAAATTTAGGGTTACCAGAATCAAAGCTGCTCCTGCTGATATTGCTACCCCAATTGCTGCTTGTAATGTTGTTGTTGCTACTGGGGAGGATGCTACTCCTGCCACTAATGTAACTCATCAGCCCGATCTTTCTTCTATTGCTGTAGGTGATTCCTCTCAATATGAAGATGCCAAGAATCCTCCATGGTATGTGAATTAATGTCACCAATTTTATATGGATTAGCGGTTGTGGTTCAAACTGTTGTTTAGCTTAACGAAATTACTTTTGAATTGTTCTGAGATGTCATTGCTTTTGTTTGTCTTCTCCTCAGGTACAATGCAATGGTTCTTAAAGCACTGTCAGCTTTGAAAGATGCTAATGGATCTGACCTGAATGTCATTGTTAATTTTATTGAGGTCAGATTATTCATTATTTTTTATTGTAATGATTTCAATATAATTTTCATGGTGGATTGAAATGCATATGTCTGAGTTTGTATTTTATATAGGTGTTGCATATAAATGCTGAGAACGGAGATGTGATAGATATAGTTTTACATTTTTCATTGTGAAAGATATGAGATTGAATTTTCGGCATATGATTAGATATATCTTAATTCTCTTCACACTAAGAAAAGAGTAGTAATCATTCTTTAATTTTTTAGGTGAGGATGAATGAGATTGGAAAGACCAGAAATGGTTTTAACATTGTATTTCCCACTGTATTTGTGTTTGGGGAGGGGTGGGGAAAGGTGGTGGGGTGAAATTTAATATGGACTGCCCATTATTGTGCATCTCATTCTGTTCAGTATTCTATTGTGTATTCTTTTAATTTAGTTTTAAAGCAACAACTCCATGTTAAATACAGCAAAATCACAAGTTTCCATATTAAAAGAATTTCTACCTTGGGCTCTTCAACCTCCTGATTACTTCAAGAGGTGGCATATTAGTGTTCTCTTAAGACATTCAAGAAGATGGTTGCCTTTATAAGCGGTGTTCCTGCTAAAATGTTGTTAATATCGTGAGATGCCATGCAGCATGAATGTATGGATTGCGAGGAAAGAAAGGAATAATAAAGAGCAAGCAACTCTATTCAAACATAATCTTGTGGCCTTGGATTAAATAAACTTTAATTATAAAGATAGTCATCTTAGATAATACCTTATAACAAAAATTTGTGAGTTTGAATCAGAAGTAAAAGTAAAATATGAAATTGACAAGCTTAAGAGAAGAAGTTCAGACTAAATTGTATCATTCTCTACTTTGTATCTAATTACTATTATTTTTTATATTTATCGTAATTACTTATAGCAAAGTCTATAACATCTTGTAGTATCAAATTGTGTGGCCTTAGAATCAAATCCAATACAAGTCTTATCCTCTTACCATCTCAATATATATATATATATATATATATATATATATATATCAAAAGCACTATATCACTAAGTGTATTTACACTTAACATTAAGTTGAAAAAGAAAACTTACACTTCCTGCATAATTATAAGTTTTTTTTTTAGTTTATCATCCAAATTGTCACTCATACTCCACAATTATTGTATTAAACAAGATGCTTTTAGCTCATAGATATAAGCAATTTAAACAAGAAAATATTAACTCAAAGATATTTCTTATGAGATGCTAGTTTGTTCTCGTCTTTCCATTATATCAATGTAAATTCAGATACTTACTATATGAAAGGAATGTCGTATTCAAAATGCATAAATTCCGTAAGATGAATTAGGCAAAGCAAATTTACCAATCTATCAATAACACAAATTTTTTTTCTTGTTTACTTGAATCAATTGGTAGATAATTCAACAAAATCACTTGATGATCACAAAGGTAAAAAATGTGCGATAATCGGTCTCAGTAATCGAACATATTCCTTTTTTTTCTTTTTTATTTGAATCAATTGGTAGGAAATTCAACAAAATCGCTTGATGATCACAAAGGTAAAAAATGTGCGATAATCGATCTCAGTAATAGAGCATATTCCTTATCTGTTATTAAATCAGGCTGAACTGTTAACATTCACATGATAACTAAAAAGAGAGAAATCACCATTAGTTTTGGGATGAACGTGAATTTCCATATTAGAGCCACTCTAATAATTACACATTCACGCTAGACAGTATATATATGCAACTCTATATACAATAATGTTGATTTACTTTATAATAAAATAAAATTTCTATACTTTCTGAATTAAAGTTTTAGTTTCTTCCCTAGAGCCATAGGAATGTTTAGATCAAGTGGCATAGAAATGTTTAGATCATAGAATTCAACCGATCCAAATTCCTTCGCAATCTTTATGGCTGTTAGAGCAGTGGATCTCATGTGACGATCAAGCAAGGAATCTGTGCTAAAGTAGAATATTTTTGCATGTAGGAAATGTTATTAGATTATTCAAGCAGCTAAAAACAAGTATTGACATCAAATCTGAAGATCAAGAAATGAGTAAAAAATAAAAAAAAATACATCAATAACTAATATCCATGATTTTTAGATGGTGCAGAGTTCTGAATATCAACTGCATCATTAGTCTCACTTGTCTCAACCTGATAAAAATTATTAACATTAGACACACAAGATATAATTACACACTGCACGAAAGTAAGTAAAGTTTAAAATAAAATGGGATAATACAAAGTAACTAACACTAACTACAACCAGAACAATTACTTTAGAAAGAGAGGTTAGGAGTGAGCGACGATGGTGGCTAAGGGTGGGCTGGGCGGCGGTGAGGGGTCACAGAGGGGGACAGAGAGACGAGAGGATGGTTGAAGATGGTTTATGGGGTGGCTGTGTGTCTAGAGTTTTAGGTATATTAATTTGATAGGGTATTTTTGTCAAATCATAAAGAGAGGGTTATTCGGTCTTTTAATAAAAATTGTATAAAGGATATAATTGTCTTTTTATATCTATATATAGGGGTAAATTTTGGTATACACAGTTATGAATAATAATTTTAAAAATAAATAAAAAAGAAATTACTGACTGGGATAAACGAAATCTACGTAGCGAATTTTGATTGGTTTAAAATCTTTAAAATATCGATACGTATTAATTAGTCTATGTATCGTAGCAAGTACCTAATAATAATTAGAGTAATGTTAGGGAGTCAACGTTAGTGAGTCCATAGAGAGCCCATAAGTGTAATTAGGGAAATAATGGGTGGTAAAAGGGGAAAGAAAAAAGCCTATTGATCACTTATTAGCTAGTAAACTATGGGCTCTCTAAACTTTCTCTAATAATTAACAAGAAGTACAAATTAAATAGAAAATAATAACTAAATTAAGAAGAAAACTTATACGGGATTCGTTTAATATGAAATTGTTATTAAAAACTGTCAAATGATTTGACATATTTAATTATTGAGAAAGTCTTGGTAGTCAATATTAGAAAGACAATAGAAAGCCAATATTATTTTTTTTCTTTTTTCTCTTTTACCACCCACTATTTTCCTAACTATACTCATTTACTTCCTATAGGTTCCCTAACGTTAATTTCGTAGCATTATTTTTAATTATATTGTAATTTAGCCGTCGTAAAGTATTAATTTCACGTTAAGTTAAATATAAATAAGTTGGTGAATACATGACCAACTCTTTTATGTAAAGAGGGTAAATTATATATTTTTATTTGATTTCTCTTTTCTTTCGTTAGACGTCCTCTGAGACATTGTTGTCGCGTTCTTCAATGATCGTCGTTATTCCATTCTTTTAAAAAAGAAAGACCAAGCGAAAAAAACAGATTTGTGGCAATGATTGGAGAACGAGTTGGTACTTTGCAAATATGGCAATACTTAAGAGAGCGTTGACTAAACATGTAATCATTATTAAGAATAGAGTCGCGACGATATGTTTTAGAGAGCGTCCAACAGAAAAAAAAAAGAAAAAAAAACATATAACTTACCCTCTCATATAGAGAGGCCACCAAATAAATTTACTTAGTTAATAATTTTTTACTAATAATGGTTCTTAAAGGCATACAAGTGTCACGATTTACGGCGGTTCTCAAGCAAGGAATTGCTGCTAACTCCGTTTGTTAAACCATAGGTTATATCTAGCCAGTCTTATTGGGGGAACTATAACATCTCTATTGCAGATATTTTTTAACATAAATAGCGTTGACTAAATTGAACAAGAGATTATTACATATTGATTTGTGTAAATACTATTGGTTTATACTTTAATTAGAGTTACAACATTCAATGAATTTCAAGAAATAATTAGAGATTAGACAATAATAATATCTTTTGTGCCAAAAAAAAAAAAGGTATGGTCTACACAAAGCAACCAAACCAACTAATCAATAACACGTTGGCTATGTTAACCAAACAATATATCATATCATATCATATATTATAAATAGGTATCTATTCCCTTCACAATTCTCACATCATCATCACTCCATAAACTCACTTCTCTCTTATTAAGGTTTCAGATCATGGCTGAAGAGAAGCACCACCACCTCTTCCACCACAAGAAAGATGGTGAGGATGAGGTAGTTGACTACAGGAAGGAGGAGAAAGAACACAAGCACCATGAGCACCTTGGTGAGCTTGGTGCTGCTGCTGCTGGTGCATATGCCTTGGTAACTATTATTATTTCTCTTCATTTTATCATTAATATAATTTAATTTATACTCCTATGTATTATTATATATATCATTATCATCCAGATATAAGTATTTACATATCCGGATTTATATAAAATTATTCTTTTATTTGTATGTGAGATCATTATTTTTTGTTCTTCTTTATTAATTTGATCATCAGTTTAATTCTTGAAGAGCAAACATTACTATTTAACTAAGTTTAATTTATATATGTATTATTTAACTAATTGAATTATTAATTATCATATTATACAAGATCTGATCCTGAATCATGGGCACCAATAATTTTTATTTTTTAATTTGGCTTTTTCTTTATTAGTTGCAGGCCAACACCCACACATATCAATTGTTAATTAATATAGTGAAATAATACATACATATCCAAGTCAAAGTGTTTGTTAGCCACTTTGCTTGTAGTAACTACACCAAGTAGTACAATCTTATATATTTACCGTTGTAATTTGTTAAGCGTTAATTGTGGAGATTTTACAATCTTTCATGAGGACTCAAAGAAAAATAAATCTCAAAGAAAAATAAATTATTAATTTTTTTTATTTTATGATATTATTGTTGATTTTGTGACAGCATGAGAAGCACAAGGCTGAGAAAGATCCGGAACATGCTCACAAGCATAAGATAGAAGAGGAGGTTGCGGCGGCAGCCGCTGTTGGAGCTGGTGGTTATGCTTTTCATGAACACCATGAGAAAAAGGAAGCAAAGAAGGAAGATGAAGAAGCTCATGGAAAGAAGCACCATTTGTTTGGCTGAACATATAATATATGATCATCACTACAATATCATAACACCCTAGCCTTCTATTTTATTTTCTTATATATTATTGATAACCTTTTGGTACATTTATATATGTGTATTTCTATCTTCCTATTATTCACTATGAACTATTGGCTAGGGGTTCTCAATCATTGAGAGTTTGGAGAGTGTTTAATTAATCCTATGGTGTTAATTAATTAATTGCTTGATATATATTTGTATATGTATAATGTAATGTGTGCTATGTTGAATATGTTAATAAAATAATAATATTTTAAAGTAGAGATTGAGTCTTTTGAGATTACTTTAATTTATTATTATTATTATTATTATTATTATTTAATCAATTTCCAATTTAAGATGAAGCATATAGATAGAGGCTACATTAATA
>JASCZI010120977.1:11498-34758 GCA_036250425.1 Stylosanthes scabra | reverse complement strand
ACAATTTCACAATCCTGTGATTAATGAAACAAATGGATGTGTTGTCAAAAATGGACCAAACTGAAAATAACTGAAATCTGCAATTCTTCATGTGCATTGAAGATCACATGAATCAGAATGCCTCAATCTAACAACAATCACATGGAAAGTTAGTTATGACTAGAGGTTCAATTTTTGTTAAATTTATTGGAAATAATTCTTTTCTTTTAATTTAATTTGTTTCCAAAACCAACTTCAAGTTATTTATTACATGGATTTTACTGCTACTACTATACTAGTTCTTATTTCATATGCATGCATACGACTATAAACAAAGAATATGCTATAAAATATGCCAAAATTCTAATTGTGTGAAATAGTATGATTTTGTCTTCATACATAAAGTGCTCTTAGTGAGATAAAAAATCATGATGATGATTAGCAATTGTCAAGGGTGATATAATTACTACTTTGGTCTATAATTAAGAAAGCAAACAGATATTTTTATAAGAGGATATGACACATTGGCACAAGAAATTAATTAAACCCATTAGAAGAATTATATTTGGACATTAAAATCAGTCATTAAAATTAATCATTAGCGTATAATATGTATTGAAATATAAAATACATATGTAATTTAATTCATTTTTAGTGTATATATAATATTTTAATGCGTATTATACACTGTGGCTGATTTGATGGCTGATTTTTGTATATACCTAACCTAACCTAAACAATTATCGGCTATAATCATATCATTGTAGATATGTTTATGTTGAATAGAGATTAGTCTAGGCCTGCTGGGCTTAGGATACCCTCCTACCAAAAAAAAAAAAAAAAGGTTTAATCATCAGAATCATGTAATGTAGGTGCAAGAAAAGAATATATACTTTTCCCATATATTACACAATAGAAGCTCCATATATGCATGGCCTTGTGCACCATCCTAGTTCATGTAAGAAAACATTATAGCAGAAAAAAATTATGGAGCTTGAATTAGGACTCAAAATCACTAAAACAAGAGATGACATTACTTCCATCTCTCAGTATCAATTAGCCAAGGATCGAACCGGACCGGTCTTCGAGTCTAGAGAAACAAACACCATGTTCATCCTCACTGCTCATCTTAAAGGTTAGTCCAAATGATTTCTTTATATCTTTCTTTTTGGTTCTTTTATATGTAATGTAGTAGTATGAGATCAGAGAGAATTGAGAAGCATTAATTAAATTAAACACAGGTTATAAGAGGAACAATATAGAGATAAAGATTAGTGAAGATGGTGGTAAGATATCAATTAGTGGAGAGAAGCCAATTCAGGAAATGCTGATGATGGGGTGGGTAATGCTCAAGAAACATGTTGAGATTACAAAGTTCAATAAGGCCTTCAAGATTCCGGAACGGGTGGTTTTGGATCGGATCAAGGCGAAGTTTGATGAAGAGGAATCGGTTTTGAAGATTGTAATGCCGAAATCAGTGAAAGGGGTTTGTGGGGCTAGGATTGAAGAGGTCAAGGAAGATGATGAAGCTGATCACATTTCCAACAGCATTGGGGAGACAAGTGAAAGGGGATTTAGAGAGTCTCAAGTTCAAGAAATGGAGGAAAGTGAAAGTGTCTTGGAGAAGGAAGAAGTGTTATCCGAAAAGATTGAATATGATGAAGCAATGAAGAAATCAGACTCAGAGGAAAATGTAGGAGTTCATATTCCACAAAGCATGGGGGATTCAAGTCAAGAATTTCCTGAAGAGTCTGTGGCTCAACAAGTGAAAGAAGCTGAAATTTCAGATGGAAAGGTTGATGATAGAGATGAAGCTGAAAAGATGCTTGATAAGGCCAGTGGATTTTCTCAGGACAAGCATCATGGAGAGTGGTTACAGAAGGAATTTGAAGAACTTGAGTCTGAAACTGAAGGTATACATAAAGGAAGTGTTGAGGAAGTTATTGGTACAGAAAGATTTGAAGAAACAAAAGATGGTGGAGATGAATGTGAAACAGAAAAGGCTGGGAAAGAAGGATATGAAGATGAAACTTCGATGGAGAAAGCGGAAGGAGAAGCATCCAAGAAGAGAACACAGACAGCTAACAGGAGTGTTGAGGAAAGCACCTTAAATGAGAGCTCGGAAAAGGGAGATGATGAGGAGTCTGACAATGAAAGAGAGGCTAAACAAGTTAGAGTGCCTAAAATGAAGTCAAGGGATCAACCGAGTGTGAAAGAGAATACTGATAAAGGAGGAGTACATGGAAGTGAAAGACAAGAGCTTCTTCTGGAGGGAGGGAAAAGTGAGGATTTCAAAGAACCGGGTGCGAAAATTGAACAGTCTGTTAAGAAAGTAAATGGAGAGAAAAGTGGAAAGATTCAAGCTGAAGCAAATGGAGGTTTTAGGAGGGACTTAACAAGGGATTCTGTTCAGAAAGAAATAGATGATCCTAAGGTTCCAACTAAGGAAAGCGAACAACTGCTACAAGAATTGACAGGTAAAGGAGGGCTTGAAGCAAGCATGGCTGAAGAAGAAGAATTTCCTGTGAAAACGTTAGATTCACTGGCTAATGAAAGGATTGAAGATGAAGCGGAAGTAAAAGAAGAGTTGGTCAAGCAGAAGAGCGAGGCAAAGGTGGAGGAGACAAAAGATACCGAAGATGGCGCGAAAGGAGAGAAACATGAAAAGATACAAGATGAAACAACTATGGAAGGAACAAAAGAGCCTGAGATTCAAACTAAGGAAGATGATCAAGAATGTTTGCTGGAAATGAGTAAGGGAATACTTGAACTAAGCAAGGCAACAATTGAAGATTCCGCTGAAAAAACGCTAGATTCTCTAGCTAATAAAAGAGAGGGACTAAAAGACACCATGCCAGAAAAAGCAAAGGAAGCAAAAGCAGAGTTCATCAAACAGCAGAGTGGAGAAAAGATGGAGGAACCTAAAGATGTCAACAACAAGGGCACAACAATAGAACAATATGCGGAGAAAGATATAACAAAGGAATCCAAGATTCAATCAGAGGAAAAATATCAACAAAATCTACATGATGTGACGAGTGAAGGAAGATTTGGAGCAAGCACAACAGCAGGAGAGTTTCCTCTACAAAAGAATGAAAGAGAAGGACCAAATGAAAAGGAGATAGAAGAAACAATGAAGGTGAAAGAAGAGATTGACAAAAGAAAGAATAAGGAACCAAATGTTGTTGAGTCCACAGAAAAAGAGACAACTCAAGAGTCAGATAGTGAAAGATTAACCAAGACTCTTAAAGCAGTAGCCATGGAAAAAAATCCAAATGAATTTCTGGTAGGAACTGATGAAAGAGAATTGCAACCTAAAATCAGCCCAACTAGAGATGCAAGATTATTAAGCATGGGAGTTAAGGAGACTGAGCAAGGGAGTGAAAAGAAACATGACACTCAGCAGTTATCTCAAGAAACTCAAAGCAAGGAAGCTTGTGAATCAAGAAATCAATGTGTGAACCAAGATATTTTAAAGTTAAAGAAAGCAAAAGAAGCAGAAAGGGGAGATCAATGTAATTGTAACAAAGAAAGAACTGAAGCTGCTGCAGCTGTAGAAGATCAAATAGCTAAACCAAGGTTTCCAGCAACTCAACAATTTGAGGTTGTAGAAGGTAAATTAAAAGAAGACAGTCCAAATTCACAAAAGGAATATCATGCAAATGATTTGCGAAACTCAATTGAAATGAAGGAGCGAGAATCCAAGCATATGGAAGTTTTGAAGCCAGAAGTTCATCTAGAAGAACTCCTAAAGAAAAGCAAGCAGGAAACTATGAAAGATGAATTTCAAAAGGGAGAAAAAATAGAGGAGAAAATGCAAGAAATTGAGCAGTCCAAAAGTAAAGTTGATGAAAAAGATCAAGAATATGTTAGCAAAGAAACTGTAGCAGCCGCAATCATAGTGAGAGAGATGCCCGAGGCCAAAGAACAATATGCATCAAATGCAGTCTCACCAGCTGGAAGGAAGGAAACCAAAAAAGATTTGGAAGCAACACCTGAAACACAGAAATACTATGCTCAAAATGTTGATGATAAGAAGCTTGGGAATAGGGAAGAAATTAAGAAGACCGTTTTTGAAGAAAATGATGAAGTTAAATATGCTGCAGAGTCAAGGAAAAGATCACAAGTGAAAGAGCATCAGAGAAAGTCAGAAGCTGCTGAGAAAGAAGCAGAACCTCCAAAATTGAAACGGCAAATTATTGAATGGAAATCACCAAAGAAGCAACTCAGTTATGGCAGAGAAGACACTGAGGCACCAAAGCTCCCTGCATATAGAGAAGTCCAACAACCAACACTGCAAAGCCCAACATTAAGTCAGCAATCAACAGATGAAGAAAACATAACACCAGAAAATGCTGTTGTTGAATTACCAAAGAAAAACACCGACACAGACTACCGAAAGTTAGTTGAGTCGGTAGATCCCTTGGAAGATCAACGAGTCGAAACTTTTCAGGCACCTAGGGAGAGTGATAATCAGGAGGGAACAAAGGCTATAGAAGAAGAGTTGCTGAAGAAACCATACTTGTCAGAAGAAAATGTTCATGGAGAAAAGGGAGTGGAAACTGTTGCAAAGAAAGGAGAACCTAAAGAGGACCCCAAACAACTTCACAAAAGAGAGAAGGTAAAAACAATTCAAAGTGCTATAGATGAGAAGCCAACAATGAAGGACATAACCACAGAGTTTGAGAAGGTCTATGGATTCAAACAAGTTGAAGAAACAATGCAGGAACTTCCAACAAAAATTGAAATGATTTCAAAGAAAGGAATGGATCGACCACAGAGAGACGAAACACCACCTCTGACGAAGGAAATCCAAAGAAAAGAGCCTCCTGAATTGTTATGGTCAAGCATGGGCCCTGAGGACTCTCAGATTAAAGAAGACACCACAGATGAAGGTAATGAAGAAGATGACATAATAGAGGTAGAGGAAGATGTAAGTGGAGGGAACAATCACAAAGCAAAAAGGACAAAGAAACTATTTGTTCCTTTGATCATAGCAGGATCAGCACTTCTTGTGTCTCTGGTGTTTATATTTGTTCATCGCAGAAGAACTAAAAGAAGGTAACAACAATTATATTCATTCTCAGATCAAATTGAAGTTCACATTGCACACCAATTTTGAACTCAAGCAAATTGTACAAATAAGAGCATGTGGAAGATTTTTTTATCTTCACACAAATTCTTGGAAATGCTACAACTTGTTCTTTTCAGTGTTATGCATTTACTGAACCTTGTAGTAATTGTTCAATAATTCTCTTATTTATGATTAACATTGTGTTCCTACAAACTACATCTACAAGCATATAAGGCACAAGAAAAACGTATGTAACGAACACCGACTCATGAACAAAATCTTCTACATTGAGGATGCAGCAAGTTACATAGAAAATAGATTATATAAAAGCAACATCAGAAAACCAAAAACATCAAGGGAGGAAAAACAAGCAGTGCAGACCATGAAAGTCCACATCAAAATGTCCTAAACTCTATACACTTCATAGATACAATAATCCTCCCCCTTAACCACAATCTCATTGTGATCATCAATTCAAACAAATGGCCTATACACAATCTTCCCTATTTTTCAGTTATCTATAAAAAGTAAAATCAGGCTATCTTATAACTTCATGTTAAAACATCAACAAACTAACCCAAATGATGACTTTATTCAGCATAGCTTGGCTTACAAGTCAAGTTCCTACTCGGCCGCGCACAATTACATGGAAGACCTCCCTCACTTGTCGTTCCAACGGGTCTAATCCATCCTTGAGGGCCTCATAAACATGCGAAAGATCTTCCACTCTTTGTCCAACCACCTCTCTTTTCTCCTCAGTCAATGGAAACTGCAAAGTATCAACTAACTCATTTATCCCCCTAACACATTTCTCAATCCCTTGAATCTCCCTCAGCAAGCCACAAGCATTCTTCCTCTCCCTCTTCTTGGAATCCTCCAAGATCCTCTCGTGGAGCGATAGCAACGGCGCAGACCAAGGAAACTGCCTCGGAATCAAAATGTGAAGCGACAATCTGCGGTCCTGGCAAGGAATTGCAGCCACAAGAGCCCACATTACAAACAAAAGGACCGAGCTCATTGTATAAACCGGCATGGCGAGGCCACAGGTTGCCACAAGATCATTACTCTTAGGAGGACACAAGCTGTTCCCAATTGCTTGCAGCTGCTTAGCAGCAGACCAATTCCTCGAAACACTCCACGAGAGGGATCGAAAATGCCCCACGGATCGGTGTTGATAATTACTATTATGATTGAGATTTTGATAATGATCCTTAATGGTAGTGTTTCTACCAAAAGATCTATTCCTAAGAGCCATATAAGCACCAGATTCCTTATCATCAACCATGCAATTACCCAAATCAGAGAGAGCCTTCTTGGCGCGGCGGCATTGGCCTTCACCAATGATATTCTTCTGATCCAATGCATATAGAACAATCTCCATCAGCCTCTGCCACTGCTTAATCTGTTCGATCCCGTCGCGGACGGCGTTGCAGAGATCAAGGGCCTTCACACAGCGTTCAAAGAAATCAGAAACAATTCTGTCCATTGGGGGCTTCATCACCTGAGCCCTGTGGTTGAAGAAAATCAACCTCATTTCATCTTGGCACAAGATGAAGAAATCAAGGAGCTTCCTTATCCATGAGAGTGAAAGCAAATCATCATTCCCAACTGCAGCTAGCTCAAGGAACCGCAAGGTGACTTGTCTCTGAAAGGTTTCAAGCTCAATCTCCAAGCTTGAACCTTCCACCACCGAGTGAACTTGGTTTCCACGGAGAGACATAAGATGATCCGTGGTTGCAGACATTCCCCTCTTCAAATTCAAAACCAAAACCAAAAACCTTCTCTTTCTATGTTCAAGACTCTGACCCAATTGCCAAAATCTCAAATTGAATCGAAAATGTTGAATGTGTTCTTATCCAATTGGAAAAAGTTTCATCCTTTCAATTCGAAAACACCACCCATTAGTAATTGAAAAAGAAAGAACACAAATTTGATGGAAACCCAGGAAGGAAATGGGGAATGGAATTGGAATGGAGAGAAAAGTGGGAAGCTTTTGATAGAAATAGATAGAATGGGAGAAGAGAGTTATATTGAGGATCATTGGACCGCGTTTTATGGTTGTTGGAAAAAATAGAAAAAAGGGAAAAAAAGAAAAGGTGAAGGTCAAAAAGAATACTTAACAAATATAATAATAATAATATAGAGTAATAATAATTAGTTAAGAGGATTTGAAGTTGTGATCCCGAGTGATTAGTGAAAATTAAGGTTTCAGACACGGTTCAGACACGGTGTCAAGAACATAGATTCTTTGCAGATTCTCTCCAAATGTTTTAACTTTTAAGGCCAAAAAAAATATTAAAATATTAGACAAAGAAAGAAAGTCTCTATGACTGGTAATGATGTATTAAGTATTTTTTTAATTTTATTGGGAAAAAAAATATATAAGAAATAACTAATTGTAGGAGGTATTAAGAGAATTTTTAAAATTTTTTCACTTAAAGTTTTTTTAATAAGTATAATTTAGGGTTTGCATTTTTTTAATCTTCTTTGCCAATAAATTTTTTTTTGTATTTTATTAAAACTTTTATGTCATTATACATAGTTTTATATTATGAATATTATTAGAGTAAATTATTATTTTTATCCTAAATGATTAAAGTAAATATTAAAATAATCTCTAAATTTTTTTTCCTGCTTGTTTGTTAAATATTTTAAAAATGACTCAACAAAAGATGTATATCCTCTCAAATTTCAATTTTTTTCTACAATTTAGTAGAGAAAAATCTAGTCTTATATAAGTTAATTTTATTTTTTCTGCTTTTAAACTTTTTCATGATTAGTGTCTTCTAATAAATTAGAATCTCTGATTATGAAGGTCAACATTGAAAAAGCATCCTCTAATTTGGAATGTAGCATTGCCAATTATCCATAACTTATGACCATGAACAAGTATATTTGATCTGAGCCGTTGATTTTGAGAGAAAGAAAGAGTAGAGGATAATTGGCCACCTTATTGGGGGGCAATTATGTCAGAGTGAGGAGGCTCTTTGTTAAGGAGTTGGGGAACTATGCCACGTGGAGGGCAGAGAGGGCTTGATGCTGAGTGGGTCACGTGCTCAAGTGACACTCACACGTGGGGCCCGAGACGGTATACTATAACTCAGTCTACGTACTCGGATGAGTGAAATCAATTAGACTTGGTCAATTTATAATTAAATCATCTTTCTTCTAGAATATAGATCAATAATACCAAATTAATCCCTAAATAACTCACTTCGTTTATTAGTTAGTTCATTAGTTCGCTAAATAAGGATCGAAAGTTCGAATCTCACCTTATGTATGCAGCAACTTATTAATCAACGACAAATTTTTAAATAGAGATTTGATTCATGGTGAACTAGTAATTGACCTAAAAAAATAAGGTGTGAAAAATAATTAAGCCTTAAACTGAAGACTAATAACACACTAAATAATAAAGAAATATAATTAGTTAATTCGACTTTATCATTATTGAAATTATAGGTGTGATGTGATTCTCAAGTCTTATCAATTGGAAAATTAATGTATTGGTGCTGTATAGTGTATAGAATAATTTAGTAGTCATTATCAAATACTTGGTTCATATTGTGAAGCTTCCATTTTTCTAATTTCATGGTTATAATTAAAAAATTTTGTTAGAGAACACATTAATTAGGATATGGTAGCCTTTGTGTCAATTTAAAGTTGGCAAATAGATATCAGATAAACCACCGCCAAATAAACATTATCCCTTAAATTTAGCAATAAACTTATCATCATAACTAATTAATACTTATTTTCCCCTTTGACAAGCCATGTTGATATTCTTAATTATAGGATAATCCTCCTTTAAATCTTTTTGGAGTGAGTATGCTACTATATTATGATGTAATGCATATTTGATGAAAGAAGTGTACTAGTTTGAGATTCTAGATAGATATATGTAATTAAAGAAGAGATTAGTAATTTGTTGGTGTGTCTAATCAATCTATATACTAATATAAATACAAATATCTCATCCCTATAATATTTGAAGTTCATTAAGCATATATAAATGAGGTTTATAACATTAACTTTGATTTTTTTTCTTAAATAAGACTCAAATTCAAAACCTCTTACAATAAAAAATGAGACAATGCTATGAGTTACAATTTATCGGCGAATATTAAATCTAATGATGAGTTTTTGTAAAAACTTATTTAATGGTGTAAGAAAATGAGTTTGACTTACATTGATATAAGAGAGTATCACTAAAACATTGAAAGGATTATTCTCTGATTAATTATGATAATAATTTGAATGCTTCTTTAAGCATTTATTTTGCATTTTCTAAGGCTCCTACTTAGGAATTATCAATTATCCCACAAAAAAGTATAAAAATGACAAGTATCATTATTCATTAATGAGAAAATCAATCTTGTGAGATCTCATAGCATCACACTCAAATATTTAATGTCACAAAATTAAAGTGAGGTGGGGGAGAGTATCATAGGTAGGTTAGTTCTTTGATCAAATCAAACATAAGTAGTTGGTTAGTTGCTTTAGCAATAGAGAGATGGGGTCCCCTCTCTCTTGATCATGTCCCTCTATGCATCACAACCAATGCCTAGTAGCTTGATTTGAGTTCATAAATCATAATGGCTATGGTAGAAACTAGAAAGCTCCTTCACCCTTTGAAAAAGTCTAGACCTGGGGGTTGAAGCACATTGCATTGAGGTGGTGCTGTAACAGCTATTCAATTATGAGGTGAAGAATTGATTTTGGGACCTCTAATTTTAAACCAAACATGCTATAAGATTCTTTTTATCCAAAACAAGGTAAAGTAACAACACATGATGCTGAAAGCTTTTAACAATGGACAAAAGCATGCAAGGGAGTGAGAAAGAAAGCTTGGATTGTTGGGTAGCAAAAGTACATATGCTCTTTGAATCATTCTATGATCATGTTGAATGAATGGCATATCAGTATCACAATAATGACTTTATATGTAAACCACAGAATCAGCCTTTATATATTTAATAGTTTCAATAATTGGAATTTTTGATTATGGAAAACTTTATGATCAAAATGACAAAATTGGAACAGCGTATAGAAATAATACAATTATGATTTGAAAGAAAGTTGAAAAGATGGTAGAATCACAGTTTCAATAATTGGAATTTTCGAATAATCGAAAAACTTTATGATCAAAATGACAAAATTGGACCAGTGTACAGAAATAATACAATTATGATTAGAAAGAAAGTTGAAAAGATGGTAGAATCGCGTCTCAAGTGATTTGGACACATGAGAAGAAAACCGAAAGAGCACTCAGTTAGGAGGGTGGATGAGATGAAAGGTGGACATGGGGTGAAAGGTAAGGGAAGACCTAAGAAGACCATTCACGAGGTGATCAAATGAGATCTACATGTAAATAGTCTCTCTGTAGACATGATACATGATAGAGCTGAATGACGTCGCTTGATCCATGTAGCCGACCCCACACCACCTAGTGGGAGAATGCTTTGTTGTTGTATTATAGTGATATGAAAGAAAATACCAAGAAATCTACAGAGACACCATTTCATCAATTCCACTTGCTACATCAGCTATGAATATGCTACCTGAATCACACCATCCACCCAAAACATCTTCTTTGGAGCTCTGCAATGTAAAACACATTAATTAGATAGAATCAAAGTGCCACCATGAAATTTGCAACTTTTACAAACATGAGAAAAAATGTGACACGGATTTATCCTTTACAAAAGTAAGAAGAAAAAAACGTCGCGAAAACTTGGTAAGAAATTCAAGTGAATGTGTATTCGCTTCAATCGTTTGTGAGCTTTCAGTTACAGTACCTTACTGAAGCCGAGCCAGTTTGAGTCGCCTCTAAATGAAAACAACTTGTTGGTTTCTTTCCATGTTCCACACAAGACCTGCATTGGTTAGCAGTTACACGAAATTGTTTAGCCATATGAGCATCTACATGAATATTCTGTGAAACATCTTACTTAAAAAATTGTATGAAAAAGTTACCTCATAATCAACTCCTTGAATATAAATGTAATCAGGGTCAATTGTTGAGAAAGCAAGACCTGTTATCTGCAGTAATAATGACAGTATAATTGGTTATAATCAACGTCGTTATGAATATGTCATACAATAATTGTGAATGGAGCTTCTAGAAACTTTAAGTAGAATAAAGAGAACTACAGGGTAAATACTAAAGAGCTTTTCAATTATACACAAGAATCTGAACATATATTAATAATGTAATAAATACTTGAACAATAATTAGAGAGACTACATAATTTTGTTCACAAATGTTCGCAATTTCTTTATGAAAGATTCATCAAATGCAAGATCGGAGTAGTTGAGAAAGATGAAGGCAGAGAAATATATTAAAACTGACCTCAAATTTAGAACAGTGCACCCATCTAGACATTGCCGCCCATCTATATATACAAGATGTAATTTATAGGCTAAGGTTAATCCGGACAATGTAAGCTTCGAACCAAAAGAAAAAACTGTGTTCTATAATGGCAATTGCTGAACACATTTTTAGAAGCCGAGAAGGCAACTAACCTGCGAGGGTCATAAACAGTCACAGTACGATCTGCTCCACCAACTGCAACATTACCAGTGGAAGAACTGCAGACAGAATATAAGATGTCACCCGGGGTACCACAAATCCGTTGTAAACAACCACCATTTTCTTTCATTCTCAAGTCCCATAAAGTCAGCTGCAATTATATTAAACGACGAAGCTCAAAAGTATATACCAGTGAATGGTATAAGGAAGAACTCATTATGACAATAAAGCTCCTATGAACTGAAAAATTCACCTGGCATCCTTCAGTAACAGCTATTACAGGACTCTGGTTTCCATTACCTACATTTTGCATGAAGTTTATTGAGGAAGGGTGCCAAAGCCTGAAACATAGGAAAATAACTAAGGAATTCTAGCAACTAAATGTCGATATATACAAAATTTAGCATATTTAATCAGTTACTACTTTGCTTCCAGAGACAAATACCAGGACACTTAATATCACTTATGTCCAAGGAAACTAAAAGGAAAAATTAAGAAACTAAGCCATGTAATTGAAGTAAGCTAGATACATAAATTTGATTGCATTTACTAATAAGAAAACTAACAACACACTGCACAGGAAAACTGAAACCAAAAATTGAGTTTAAAGTGAACAACATACAATACTTATAATTGAAAATAAATTGCAAAAGACATAACGTAAATTGTCAAAGTTAGATCATATTCAAGTTTATAGGGTATTGCAAGGATGGAAAAATAAGAATGAATCATAAGAAGCAACCAAGGGCAAATACTTATTCCTGTTTCCATCTAATTTAACATAAGTATCTAAGTACTATACAGTGTACAGAATCCTTACGGTCGTAATGTACGAACATGTATGTCCTGGTCATAAATATCAATTGTTTTGCTAAAGCTACGTGCAACAGCTGCCTGGATAACAGCATATATAGATAGACACAGTCACAGATCATAATCAAGAGGGCAACCACATTAACTCTACACAATAGTTTAATAATATCAGCAGTGATAATCAACAAGAGACTTAAAGAAAGAGCTCACCATAGACCATTGACTTGGGCTAAAGCAAAGTCCTGACCAACTTCCTTCCCCAATACCATTATCAGGAGGCAATGCTGAATAAGTAAGCCTGTCAATATCTGCAGATAGGCAACTCTTACTCAAATCAGTGATAAACTCCGGCTTCCTTTTTTCTTTCTTTTCCAAGTAGCATCATTTCTCTTGAATCCAGTAAGACAGACAGCATATACAATAACTGAGTTTTGTGTTCCTTAGAATCTTAGCATTGTAAAATGAATCAATTATGTAAATCAACCTAGCTGCCTCTACTAAAAAATCATATACTTTACAAATCAACAATTAGTTTTTACTGCAAGGAAAGTCAGAATGCATAAGGTACCTCTACCAGACGTATCGAGTTTGGATACAATAAGATGACCATAAGAATCCACACTTCCTAATACTAAGTAGCCATTGCCTGTAAAATGCATCAATTTCAATCATGCATGCTAAACAGAGTTCTAGATTTAAAATAAGAATAATCCAGTTTAACCACATACTCTCTGTGTCAGCAAGAACAATACTCTGAATTTCCGAACGATGCGGACATCGATTGACTCTCGACGAGGCAATAATCTACAAGACATGCAAACTTACTACATCAATAAAGAACTTGCTCTAAAAATATTAAAGCATCTGGCATGTTACAATGACAAAAGTCATAAAATTATATAATAGACCTCAGTTTGTTGAGGAATCAAGAGGCTTTCTTTTCCTTTGTTGACTGAAGATTCTTCCAGAGCAATCTGCATAGCAGACATGATTTTTTGAGTTAAGTAAAACAGAATCAGGAATCATCACCTCACTCAGCAATTTGGAATCAAAAGTGAAGAGCAGGAACCTGGAGATTATAGACATGAGGACCAGAGGCTATGTAGAGAAAGCAAGAACGGGATTTGTCATGGCTAACCTGAGAGGCAAAGAAAGTTAGAAACTTTGAGAGAAAATGAATTGATAAGAAGGTTAGTGAGAGAGAGAGAGAGAGAGGGAAAGATTAAGAACATGGAGAGCAAGGCGAGTGGATTGAAGGCTTCCGGGAGATGGATGGTGGATGAGGGTGGTCGGAACCACCGCTTTCTTCAGACACTTTGCCTCCAACATCTCTGCTTCACACTTCACTCAAGCTGAACCTCTTTTAGCCCTTTTCATTATTATATTCATTTTCTCTGCTTTCAAATTAAAAAGAAAAAGTTTTCCAAAAAAATTTAAATGGTCACCAATTTTAATCTGAAGTAATATTCTTGTTATATTATATATCAAAAAAATATTTGTAATTAAAAATATTGTTTCTGGTTAGAGTTTGTTGATAGTTGATACTGAGTTAATCAATTTAGTTCATTTATCTTTCTCTACATTTTTTTTAGAAATAAGTCTGTTATCATAGAAGATTGTATTAGATATTGTAAACTCTTTTATAATTAATCAACGAGGAAATTCAGATAAATCACTTTCGTTTTTATACAATGCTGCGTAGCCAATGAATTGGTGACCAATAGTATTCAACAAAAATATGTCAAAAGAAGAAATTCCACCAGTATTGTCTAGATAAGTGTTCGTCACGAAGATTTTGTCTTCATTGTTTAGTGTTATAAGGCTGTAGTTGGATGCTGCAGTGCTTGTAAAGTTGAGGGATGCAAGAATGTGCATGATAATAATTCACAAAAACTTTGCTAAGAATGGAGTCAAAGATTAAGAAGAGGCAGCATTATTTAACAAAACAATATTTCACTGAAATAATTAAACTAAATATACGTTAACTTTGTACATCTCATAAAAGTGCTTGCAAATAATCTAAACATAATACTTTCTAAAGTACAAATTGAAAATCAAAGAACAAAGTTAGGGAAATATCCAAACAGGAGGACTGAAAAAGCTAACATCTGATAACACTGTTTGGCAACTCTCATCTTCCAAATTGAAGATGCCAATGTTATGATAGCATTTATGGTTTTCTAATGTTTGCTCATTATCTGTAAAATATATCTGGTTTCCTTTACAATTTGAAAGATCATCAGCTGCTGATATCTGAACAGAAGCATTGAATCCAATTGCCAGCACATAATCTCCCAAGCTACTAATTCTTGACCATGCCTTTGCATTTTTCTTCAATTCATAAATATCAAATTTGATAGTCTCATAGCAACCCTTCTTCCCATTCTCCTTCAGATTCTTAAAATGTCTCACCACCATTAATAAACTTCCATCAGCACACCCAACCAGATACTTAAGATTGGAGCATTCTTCTTGACTAACAATATCAGATGGAGGTGTGACTTCATGAACTCTTCCCTCAGGTTGTTCTGCATTTTTCTTTACATGGAACTCGTATAGCTTCCCTTCGTCATCTAATGCATATATCTTCTCTTCAAAAAATATGACATCTTGAAAATATGTATCTTGATGACTTGTTGATAATTTGACCCATTCGCTGTTCTTCGGCTCGTAGAAGGCCAATCTAGAAGCTCCATATATAGCCACAGCAAGAAAATCATCATTGTCATTGTTGTTCATAGGAGCTGAATTTATAACAACCTTCCAAACCAAGATTTGATTGGCAAGAATGATAGGCTCAATGATCTTGTAGGGTCCAAGGAAATAAGTACATTCATCTCCGTCATGAATCACATCTGGTAGAGTCGAGATTGGAGGAAGATCTAAACAAGCCTTTGTGAATGGATTTAACATTGTTATGATGCCTTCATATATGGACACAATAATCAACCATCCATAACACGAGCCTCGAATAAGTTTGTATTGCAGGTCCGGCAGTGTGAGATGGTAAATCCCCTTGTCTTGAAGACTTCGAGTGTCAAAAGTTGCTTCGAAGATGGTAGGTAATTGCATGATATGGTAGATGTCCTCTTCTTTAACTGAAGCACAGCGACTAACAGGTAAGAGCAGCCATGGAGCTTTGTTGGCAATGGGGATCTTTAGAAGCTTGAAGTTCCATTGCTTGCAAACCAAGCGAAGTTGAAGATAGTCATCGTATGAATAGAGCCGCTTTGCAATTTCCTTTAACATATCTTGATGAATGTTTGGCCATTGATCAACTACCTCAGCCATGGTATGTGTATGTAAGACTCAAGCTATGGAAATTGATAGAAAAAAGAAGAGGAATATTTAGTCTATTTATTGCAAATTAAGGTAGGTTTCTGCTGCATGATTGAAAGATAAGATTGAAAGATAATAATACTTGAAGTTGAAGATTGATGTGATATAAAAATCCAAAGTGGAATTCGTTATTAGAAGACATATGAATTCTTTTTAAGGCTATCATGATTTGAGTTTAAATTTGAATTGCATAGGTTGATTATTTGATTGTCTGTATAAATCAAATTTTTTACATTTTTTTCAATATAGGAAAATTATCATTAATAATAATAAGTAAATCATATCTAGATTTTAAAATTCTGTTACCCCATAATTTATTTATTTTTGCTCTGTTAAATGTAAGTTAAAAGATACTATAAAGACTATTTAGTATTTATGTTATAAAAAACAAAAAACTGACTTATTTAAACCAAAAATCAAAATCCTTTATAAATTATCTTTTTTTGTGTGTGTCTCTTATAAACTATCCACTATCTACTATCCACTGTCCATAGGATAGTTTAAGATAGTTTCACAATATTTTATATGTGATAATAGTCATAATACCGTGCGTACTAGCACTTTCAGTGTGGTTAAGAACCCTAACTGTGTTAAACATGTATTTATATAAATTCTGAAGTAGTAATTTTGAAAATTAATTACTCTTGCTTAAATTTTAATAATAATAATAATATACAAATACAATATTATCTGAATCCTCGGATACTAAACTTGTCCATTATAAAATTGGAAACTGGTTATCTATCTTAAAACCGTGGCCAAGCTAACAAAAATAAAACGGCTGCACTTGTCAACAAAGCTGAGATTCCTGGATACAACCAATTGATCATGAAATTAGCAGATATCTCCCCCAAAGATTTTCCAATATGCAAATTGCATGGTAGCCAGCATCATCGCTTTCTCCTGTCAAATTATCAGAACCCTACAATTCCCAATTAAATCAAGCAAGCAACATTTAAATTAAAGATACCAAGCATACATCCTAATTATCATTTTCTAAATGAGAAAATTAAAATACATGAATAGCCCTCAGATCTCATAGCTATATATAAATCATTTGTAGCTTTTTAAACGGGCTTCATTAACAGCCTTCTAGCACCATTGACCTAAGTAATTAATTATTATTATTATTATTATTATTATTATTATTATTATTGGTATGTAATCCATCAACACACACACACCCATACACACACACACACAGATGGATAAAGAGAGAGAGAGAAAGAGAGAGAGTCAATGGTGCATGTCCAGCTAGAAAACAAAGCCACGAAGCTACTCAATAGTCTAATTTCTCCATCATTGGGCACCATAATTAACACGCACATACACAAACACAAACAACACAAAATCTAACTGCAATAATAATAAGTTAATAACCCTCAGATCTCATAGCTTAATAGAGAATCATATGCAGCTTTGGAACACCCGAGTTCCAATCATAACCGTCTCTGCAGCACTCATAGTTGCATATACATACATACATGCATCCATACATACAAGATGACCGGTCCGGTTTTCAGAGCCAAGAAAGGTAGAGCGATCAAGAAGCCAAAAAAGAAAAAAAAAAAAAAAGAAAGAATATAGCATAGGAACATATTCAAGAGACTGAGAGTGTGTGTGAGAGAGAGAGAGAGAGAAAGAGAGAGTGCAGATCAGATTATGATGGAACACGAGTGGCCACTCAACAATCTATGTTGTGCATCATTGGGCAATCTATGAACTATTAAATTAGGGTTCTAACTAGTAACTACAACATTTTCATCACTCAAAGAAAGCTTCAGGTAATTTGGGTACGGATTTCATTTTTCTTTTCAAAATTTCAACAACATGAAAAACTAAACAAGATATTAGCAAAAAAAAAACAACATACAGAAATTTCACAAATAAGAAAACATCAGAACAGATAAAAATTTGGGGGAAAGGTGAAGAATTTGATTTGGCAGCCGAGACTGATTAGGGTTTGATGCAGTTACAGCTTTGCATGTGTGCTATATATATAGTGGGAACAAAGGAAGTTACCAATCAGTCCCTCTCCACAGTTTCCACTCTCTCCACTATCAACTCTATGGGCTTTTCTCCTGTGGGCCTATCCATAGCATCCAATACTTAGAAAAAAAGAAAAAAAAAACTGTTATTTTCAGGTATCAAATTAGAAAAATTCATTGCCAAATCAATACTTACTGGAAGTCTGGAAGCATCTATAACAATATAAGATTGTCTTCATCATACAGAATTTGTTCTACATATGAAGCCAAATGGGAATGGTGACCATAACATATAGAAGCCAATAATCCTCCATATGCTAAGCAGTGTACACTCAGCTGAAATATTTGTATCCTTGCATTATCATTGCAAGTTTGTTCTTCACATGTTTCAGACTTTTTCTTAACCTGAGCTCTGGGATGATCCGTTGTTCTGGAATTTCTGGTGGAGACTAACCATCCCGAATCGATAGGATTATTGATTGATCTCAAAAAATGGCAACCATTGATAAGGAAGCTCCAAACCTTCTGTGTTGCATCATTTGAGATGCAATCAAGGAACTCATTTGATACATTCTCAAAATCATCATTCTTAATTTTACCACTACACATACAGGCTCTAAATATATCCATTAATGAACACTTGGAACATTTGACCTTGGCAACCGAAGAAGCAACCGGACTTGATTTGACAAACTCGCTCCAGTCTGAACTTCTAGCAAGATATAACAAAGACTCGCCTGTACCGATCCAAAAATTTGAAAGAGATGCAATCAGTGAGGATTCGGAATTGAAGAGATGATGTGTTGCAGTTGCTAGTAACAAGGAATATGCTGCACTGGTTCTGCTCATGTGAAAAGCTTCTAAGTGGTTTTGATCTATTTCAGAAGTTGTAGACAATATATCACTAGCACGAACTTTATATGCCGAAGCCAGTGTTGTGTATGCATTTAGGGAAAGGTAATGCAGGGGATGCAGCATGAACTTGTAATGTGATGTTTCTTCAATATTGTCCAACTCGCTGCGCAGACCCTGCATAAGAATCTTCTCAAGCTTCTCACAGCAAGACTCAGGATCACCAACTACCAGATACTCAGATATAGCATCATCAACTGAATCAGTCAGTCTTCTTTCTGCTGTGTCTTTAAGAAGATTGTAGTTGGAGCTTGAACAGGCAAAATCACAACCAGAAACAGAAATTTCCTGACATGTTTTTAAGAAAATTGCAGATTGTGATGAGAACATTCTAGGCAAAGAAACTCCTAATCTTGGTGATAGCACAAAACCATTGAGAAAGACTGAGCTAACTACAATAGAAAATGCTAAAATGGATTCCAAAGACAACTTACTTGCAGTACACGATCAACATAAGTAAAGGGCACAACGCTACATCGCTCGCAACAGCAGATAAACCTGTACTTCGACCATAGATCCGATTGCCGCATCGCCTACAAATGCAACATACAAAATCAAAAGCTATGAACTGATCAACACAATTTAGACACACTTCATAATGCCAAAACCATCATCAACCAAACTGTAAAAGTTACATGAACTACACTCTTCAACTTCATAATGAGAATACATATGAGAGCTTTGATTCTCTTGATACCTTAGATTGCAAGAGATCAGTATATGCTATGGTAACCTCTTGTCCCTTTTTGATTCTCTTGATACTCCTCACAATCAATCTCGGTCCATAGCCTTGCTCCTCTTCTTCTAAAGCACAAAAGCAACAACCAATTCACTCTCATAGCAATCATCAAACAGTGCTAAACCTAGAGTTTGATTATTTTATGAAGACCTTTTTGAAATTGATTAGTGATAGAACAAACTCCACTATATATCTGCAAAAAGAAACAGCACAGTTCCACTCTCAACAAAGAACAGAAGCAAAAACACAGAATTGAAGAAGCTAATTAGATGAAGTACTTGTGAATCAAGAGAACCGCGAAAGAAGGATGGACATATTCGAAGCTTGGAAGAAGAAGAAGGAGGAGGAGGAGAGAGGATGAAGCGGTAGCAGGCATTGGGGGAGCAGCTGTGGTTGATCCAAGAAAACGCCGGACCATAAACCGCGATTCCGAGTGCGCGCCCTTCCTTATCCTGCACCTCCACGGCGTTCGTTAGCACCGCGCACAGCGCGCACTCCGCTTCGTCCAAAACGGCGTCGTTCGGCGCATTCTCACCTCGCAGCTCCGTAATTGCAGTGGCCAAGGCTCTGGCTCCGGCCCTGATCGTCTCGGAAATCTCGTCTTCGTCGGAGCTGTGATGGCACGTGAGTTTGTGGCGGTTGGAGAGGAGGCCGGCGATGCGAAAGGAAGTGGCGGAGGGGCGGTGGTCGGAGAGGAGGAGGAGGGCGGCGCGGAGGTCGGAGGAGTGAGAGAGAGCGGGGTGGTGGAGGCGGAGGAGGAAAGTGTGGGCGGCGGAGCAGGGTGGAGAGCAGTAGAGGAAGAGGAAGGGCGTGATGTGAATGGGAGAAGGAGGGAGGAGAGAGAAACAAGATGAGCAGTGTGTTTGGAGATTGTTGTTGTGGAGAGCAAATGTGAGAGGGAGGAGGGATGGAGTCATATCCGTTGCTATCTCTGTATTTTCCATCACTCTCATCTCCATCTTCATCTCCATCTTCTTCTTTCTTTTTCTCTACACTGCATGCATTGTCATATTCATTATTGATTATTAATACCTCTGTTTTCAATCTCTTTACTCTGTTTTGGCAACTGTTTCTGTATTCATATTCATATGTTTTATTCGTCAAGTACTGCCGAGGCAAATGTGTGACAATCCCAAGCAAACAAGCTCGTTCAGTTTCCAATTTCTCCAGAAGAAATGGTTAAAGACCACGTAATCTCATCAAGTGGTCACCAAAAAAATATCTTTTAGGACAATCTCAAGCAAACAAGCTCACTCAATTTCCATTTTCTAGGAAGAATTGGCTCGCTCAATTTTCATTTTTCAAGAAGAATGGAACCGAAAGAAATAGTTAAAGAGTGTCTAGGTTTAAGTGTGAGTGGGCATTAAAGTTAGTCCCATATTTAAGGAAACAAAGAGGAGTGCAGAGTTTATAAGATGAAAGACCAATCTATTTGACACCTTAAAATTTTAAGTTGGATGTGGTGTCTTCTCATTAGGGGTGCACAAAATCTGGACCGGCCTGCAACTTAGCCCGGGCCCGGTGTAAATTATACCGGGTTGGGTTCATTATTTGTAGCCCGGTGTGATTTTCGAGCCGGTTTTGGTCACCCGACCCAGAAGCCACTTGTTTTAAATTAAAAGTACATTTTAAATTGAGATTAGTGATCAAATATTACATTTTTATACTTCTATTAATATTTTGTATATTATATAATATATTTTTGCTTTAAAATAATTAATTTTAGTAAAAACATAATATAACATTTGTTAAATTTAATGTTTAAAAATAAAAATTTATTATCTTTTTATATAAAATTACATATATTAATTTATATCGGGTCTATTATGGTTTGGTTCGGGTCTTATCAAATCCAACCCGATGTTATATTTACGTAAAAATATTAGACCGGCATGTTATTAGGGTCAGGTTCGGATCTTGTCAAACCCGGCCCGGCCCATATACACCCCTACTTCTCATCTTGTGTTTTCTCGCTTGATTCTTCCCTAAAGTCTCTTCTCGAAAATTTTTGGTTTAGGGCATACATAATGAATATTCGGGGATATGCTTCTTTGCCAAACTCATCATGTGAAACTTTTGATTAACATTATCCTTAGAGTTACCATGGTTGAGCCTTTATTTTGAGTTTTGCGGGCCTAAACCTGCATTATTCAGATTCTTATTCATCACATTAAACTCCAAGAGACTGGTCCAAAAAAAAATAAAAAATAAAAACTCCAAAAGAAAATACTAGTAATTAAGACAGTGATGATGAAAATTGGCAGTGACATATATAGCTAATCTAATATAATTAACCAAGCCCGTGAATCAGGTTAAATATTATTTCGTTATTATTTCAAGGTCCTAGTTGACTCAACTAATCATAATAAAATGGGGAAAGGACATTTATGCCTTTTTAAAAATTATACAAATTTACCCTTGATTTTTGTAAAATACTTAATGACCTCTAATCTTCGGAAAAAATAGTACAATTATCCCCCTCAGCTAGTTTGACTCAAAAAAAAAAAAAACGAAAATTACTTATGTAGCTACTAAAAAAAATATTTGCGTTCTTATTTTTCATCATGGGAGTGATTTTGTAAAGAATTCTATTGAAAGTTTTCGTTTCTTTTAATCAAGTCAAACTAATAGAGATGCATAATTGTTAGGGGTGAGCGCGGGTGCGGTTTGGTTCGGTTTTGGATGAAAAGCCATCCAATCCGATGTTATATAATTATTTCAATTTAATTTGGTTCGGTTTTTTAAAAAAATCAACCAAACCAATATATCGGTTTGGTTTGGTTCGGTTTATTCGGTTTTTAATTTAGTTAAAAAAATTCCAGATCTTATAAAATCATCAGATTCCTGCTTGTTGGTTACTGATAAACAAGCTTTCCATTGAAAAAAGTATCCAATAAAGTACATCAAACACTATTCAAGCACCGAGACCGAATACTAGTAATTACTATCAGGATATCCTTATAAGAAGGAGGATTAATGAATAAAACCATAGTGCCAAACTTTATGCCATGTAGTTAATTGTACTGTTTTTTCGAAGGTCAGGGATTATTAAATATTTCACAAAAGTCAAGGATGAATTTGTACTATTTTTAAAAAATTAGGGGCACAAATATCCTTTTCCCTAATAAAATAATAACATGATCATTTATTCTTAATTAGAATCTTAAAGCTATATATGTATGTACCTCTGCTGCTGCTGGTTTCATCACTATTCAAGACTATAAAGTGTAGTTGTTGAGCAAAGAAAAAAAAATGTGCAGCCCATCATACAATAATTATCCTATTCTATTTATATCTATGTTTCTTCTTCTACTGTTATTCTTTGTAGATACCTTAAAGGTAGTATAGTAGCATATGGATATGGAGATCCTACTCTTGGATTCACCCCTATTCCTTTGACACAAGCAAATTTGAAATTGCAAAAACCATATGACATACCATTAGACCAAAGGTATAGCTTTCAAGATGGCGTCCATCGATTATGGGTCTATGCCGACGACAAGCCTCATGAACCTACCAGCCGCACTCAGCCTCGCACCGAAATTCGCATATTAGTATGTTCAGTTATTAGCAGTACATCAAAATTAAACTCATTCCGTTACTCAGTGTTCTTAATTTAATGTTTCAGGGGCTTGACTACAACTCAGGGGTGTGGCAATTTGAAGGGTATGGTTTTGTACCAAATGGAACATCTGGTGCTACAATAGCACAGATTCATGGTGCTTCACATGGTGCTACAACACTTATATTAAGAATATACAATGGAGATATGAGATACTACAGCAGAGATTTGGTGGCTGAGAATCTTTATGACAGGTGGTTCAGACTGAATATCATCCATGATGTTGATGGTGGAACCGTTACAGTGTTCATTGATGGAGAAC
>JASCZI010120977.1:0-11488 GCA_036250425.1 Stylosanthes scabra | reverse complement strand
AAGGTCCTGGAGACTTGTACTTCAAATGTGGGGTTTATGCAGCACCTGCTAATATCAGCTACTACATGGAATCTAGATGGAGAGACATCAAAATCTATAGATTATAGTTTAGTTCTTTCATAATAATCCTTATTATTAGTAGTATCTCTGTATTCATTGGGAGTCTGCATGCACTTGATGATGACTTTGTTTTTTCTTCTGGAATTAAGTTGGTTTATGTACTCTCAAAAAAAAGTCTAATTTAATAAACTCGTTTACCAAATAATTTTGTATATTTTCTACCCAATGGCCTTCGAGGAATATAATAACACTCTTAGATAGAGTAGAGACTAGAGAAAAATAACAACATTTCTACCCAAAAGAAAAAGAACTTATGCAGCAGGAATATGTATATATAACACCACCAATGAAACCCAGTTCTTCTTATAAGAGTGCTCAAATGCTATGCTAGAAATAGAAAGGGCCTTCCTCTTTATATATATATATATATAAAAGAAGGTGATCAAATTATAAGAATATGTATTATTAAAGATATTAGGGAGTGAGAAAGTACGGGGTGTTAGTAGTTCGTAGGTTAATATTTATGATCATATTTGCGATAATAGTTGATTATTGTTCTATAAATGAGTTACCATTTGTACCATATTCATAATATCGATTTATATACAATTTTTTTTTTAATCATCTCTCTTGTATTTTAAATTGGTATTCAGAACTTAGGTTCTTTTTATTTTTTTAACGAGAATTCTACAATGATTTCATCTGAGTTTTTATGTTTCTTTGACACAATATCGTTTTTTTCTCTCCCGGTGCCATTTTTTTCCCCATTTTCGATCTCCTTTTCTTGTATCATATATCATACCATTGTAATTTTCTCTCTGTCATGATTATAACGCACTAAAACGCATCTCAAACAGAGCCTCTATGCGCCGCCACTTGCTGCGGCTACCTTCACCACTTTCTTTCATATCCACTTTTTCTTATATATACACATATAAAAGAAAATGACCAAATTATAATTCGTACAATAAATTCTTATTGCAGCCTCCATTAAATTGAAAAATTATTCACACCGAATGACGTGGTGATGAAGAAAGGGAGAATTAAGTGATTTTTTTAAAAAAAAATCCCAGCTTTTGTTAAATTTGTTGTTAGTTACAATAAAAATGGAAAGTATTATAAAATTAAGGCAAATTGATTGCATGAATTGAATTATTTACTTTATAACATGTTAGTTGATTAGCATTTCTCAATCAATAATAACACTTAGTATTTGGCATTTTGGCTCATATAATGTGTACAAAACGAATAATGAATATTCCAGGATATGCTTCTTCAAAGGGATCCGAACTTGAAGCATTGGCAGGCCAAAATCTCCATTCACTCTATGACACACGAATCAAGTTATTTCACTACATTTTGGGTGGCTAATGCTATATATATATATATACTAAAGGCCTCATCAGTCTCAAGTAGTTTAGAAGTTGACCAAATTGGAAAAAAAAAATGATGAGTATTTCACACAATAATTATGTTATTCTATCTATGTTGCTGCTTCTATTATTATTATTATTCTCTTTAGAGAACTTTGAAGTTGTAGTGTGTGAAGATCCTACTCTTGGATTCACCCCTGTCCCATTAACACAAGCAAATTTTAAGGTTCAAAGACCATATGACATTCCACTCAACCAAAGATACAGCTTTGTTGATGGAGTTCATAGAATGTGGGTTTATGCTGATGACAAGCCTCATGAACCTACCAGCTTCACTCA
Source organism: Stylosanthes scabra (assembly GCA_036250425.1). Classification (NCBI taxonomy): domain Eukaryota; kingdom Viridiplantae; phylum Streptophyta; class Magnoliopsida; order Fabales; family Fabaceae; genus Stylosanthes; species Stylosanthes scabra. The sequence continues at coordinate 9,716 of JASCZI010120977.1, read as the reverse complement.
ACCTCGTACCGAAATTCGTATCATGGTAACACTTATAACAAGAACTTACCTACGATTTTGTTAATATATAGAATCAAACTTATGAAATAAGCCAATAACCTTTTAACTCAAATAGCATTTGTCCTCGTCCCCTAATAGAGGTTTCGCATTCGAGTTTCTTTCTCAACATATCTTTGGTAAAAAAAAAAATTAATCACCCTTTGGATTTTCTTATGCAGTGGCTTGACTACACCTCTGGAGTGTGGCAATTTGAAGGGTATGGTTTTGTGCCAAATGGAACATCTGGTGCTACAATAGCACAGATCCATGGTGCTGAACATCATTCATCCACGATCATACTGAGAATATACAATGGAGATATGAGGTATTATGGTGGGAATTTAGTGGCTCAGAATCTTTATGATAAGTGGTTCAGACTCAATATTATTCATGATGTGGATGGTGGAACCGTGACAGTGTTCATTGATGGAGAGCAAAAGTTTCATACAAAGGATAGAGGCCCTGGAGTTTTTTACTTCAAGTGTGGGGTTTATGCAGCACTTTCCAATATAAGCTATTACATGGAATCAAGATGGAGAGACATCAAAATATACACAATTTTGTAATCGTTAGTGCTTCAAAGATGTGCTTTAAATTTAATTCTTAGGAACTTCAAATTATGATAAAGATTTGTAACACTTTAATAATCGGTAATACTTTGATATGTATCACATCGGAGGGGAGAGTGAAGAAGCACGCGAACCTCTGGTTATAAAAGAAGACTTTGTTGAATGAACAAAGCATACCTTTCTCGGCCTTTTGGCTAAGATCAAGTGTAGTATCTGTTCTTATCAGTTTAATATCTGATATGTGGGCCATCGGCCCACACGATATTAAATTTATTTTTTGAGGGGGAGGGGCCAACACAGTAGCTTGCTACTGGGCCTGTCGAGCGTCGCCTAAGCCTTACACTACCGCTTGGGCCTGGCGCACCCCACTAATATAGTGTTAAAAATCTTCGTACCCATGACAACAAAAAGGTTTCGTACCATGACAAAAAAATATCTTTTCGTTCTAAATATTAAACAATATCTGACTCTAAAAACAATCACGTAAAACAAAATCTAATATAGTGTTTTTTTTCCTAATTTAAAATAAATGAATACATGGCACGAGGCTAGGCACCAGCTTTATGTGGGAATTTTGTGAGTTTGTACTCCAAAAAAAATCAAATGCCAAATTTCTCTCTTGTTTGGACAATTTGTACTCATTTCACTGTCGTCAAACACAAGAATAAATTAAATACACATGTATAAGGTGAAGGAATTTGGGAGTCTGTGACAACAGAAAATTGATGTAGGATAGAACAACACAAATCAAACAAAATACAAAGAGATAATTGCAAACTACATGCCACACTATAACTAATGAAACCAAACTCTTATCCTCAACTGCTATTGCTATGAAGCATCTTTGTTTCTATTTCACTTTTGGGATGATGAGATATACATCTTCAATACCTAATTATTATTAGTCAAACCCTCACAAAAATGACTTGACTGAAATCAATAGAATACTATCCTATTCTGAAAAATGCAGGCTTAAAGCTCTCATCTGGTAAAAAAAAATTAACTATATAATGAATAAAAGAAAATGGTTCTATACTTAGTGGTGGGGGAAAAAACTATACACCACCACAAGGCACACAACACCACTTAGCTATTTGAAGAAAAAACCACTGCAAAGGATTTGGGTAATCCTCCACTGGAGCTGGAGCTGGCAGTGGTAGCTCGGAAGGTAGATGGCGGTGAAATGCGTCGACTGCTGCAGTAACACCATCTTCTTCCTTAATCAACTTTGCAACTTCCATCGCTCGAGACTTCACCTGCAGGTTTATTATTAGAATCGAGTGGACCTAACCGTTAGGCAATTACATTGTGAGGCTTGGATTCTAAGTTACCTCTGGCTGGAGCATGAACTTTATGGCATTTGATAAATTCTCAAGAGTGAGCTGAGAAATTGGAATTGGTGCAGGACCTAGCCCTTTTTGATATATTCTATCCCCCCAAAAGAATTGATCTCCGAAGAATGGAACAATGGTCGTTGGACACTGTCAGTTATGGTAGTTATATTAGTGATCAACCGGGACAAATGCTAAAGACATAAACACAGATACTTGGTTTGAGGAAAGGAAAATTTTTTCTTGTTATCTACACTATTGAACATTACCCCGGCTTTTAGTCCTGTAGCTGTGGTTCCAGCTCCACCATGATGCACCTGCATTTTGAGCAGAAATTATCTCGAGTTGATCACTCCGGAACTATAATCATCTTTTATTTTTTATTCAATAACCCTGAAAGTGTAAATTTCGACTCACCACGGCAGAACATTGAGGAAACAACCAGTCGTGAGGGCATCCTTCTAGAAGGAAAACACTTTCAGGAACTTCTGTCACTGCATAATGGAACAAAATAACTATCCAAACACAAAATGGAAGTGACAATAATAATTATCTAAATGTCGAAGACATAATTTGGAGGATACTTACAGTTCCCGAGATTTCCCCAGCCTCGGTCAATGATTCCACGCTGTTCGGTATCCTTCAGTGCCTCTATTATAACATCAGTAGCTCTTTTAGGATCTTCAAGAGGCTAACAAAGTAAAACACAATATTATCATTTAGAGGAATAACAGAAACTTCTTTCTTGGGATAATTCAAAACTTGTTTCGAAACTGGATAATATTGTGAGACATAAAATGTTCAAGATACTAAGATGAAAAAGACACAAAAGTTGAAATTACAGCAAAAGAAATTAAATAATGCTATCCACACACCCTTTTAGTAGACAGAAGTTTTACACTCGTATAAAAATACGATTATTATAAGTGGACCACAAAAAGTGGAAGGTAGTTAACGCATCAATGACCGTATTTTATACGGGTTTCAATTTGGTGTCTACTAAAAGGGTGTGTGGATAGCGGAACCGAAAAAGATTTACTGATTTGTTCATACAAAATGAGCCAGTCCAAGAGAAGTCATCATTACCATGCTTCCGAACCCAAAATATAAAGGTTTTGAGCCTTTTTGAATCCATTCGACAAAATCCTTGCGTGGTTGATACTTCGGTCCAACGTTTAAGAAACAATAACCAACAACATCAACTAAAGGGCCCCAGTCTGTAAAATTTGTTAGATATCTTTAGTCATGGTAAAACATTTGACACTGCATTTCATGCTTATCATACATTTCAAATCAACAGAACATGAGTATTGCACAAAAGTGTTCACCAAATTCAAACCATGGCAGTTATGATATCATCCTTGACATGACTTTAAGCTACTCAAGAAAGTACCAACTAAATTTAACTCATTGCAATTACTTAGAAGAAAAAGGTATTATTTATCTAACACTTATTGAGAGAACAGCATCAAATCATGTTTATGCTTATTCGATTCTTGTCCATACCGCTCGGTTTAGGAACAACATGAGGACTCCACATATATGCAGTTGGTAAATGAGATATCGATCCACGGTACATGCTGAAGTATGCAATAGGAGCAAGCTTCAATTTCCTTTTCCTGAAGTCATTGATAATTCCTCGTATCCCCCACCATATCAGAAGATCAACAATTATATAGGATAGCTGGATGCAATGAAACATGATTACTGGTAAGCTTCTCCAGCAACATATCTACACCATTATCAAGATTCAGAATGCAAACAGTTGTTCAAGAAAAAGTACATACCCAGTAACCAGCACTTTGAGGAACACGAGCCAGAGGATGTGGGAACTGATATGTTGGCCTGCCTATTGAGAAAATATATATGTGAGAAGTGATTCCAAAAGGAATCTAGAAAGAAATATACAAAGAGGATGAACCAATACATAGGCTTCCATATCAGAAGTAAATAAGTTTATGCTTAATGGTTATTTATGACTTACGTCCAAGGCATCGTGAAGAATATGTGTATCGGCACCCCAAGGGCTTCAGCAACATGTACATGTCCTGCAAGCCAAACATGAAATATGATTCGCTTCGTCTCTTATGAATTAGACAAACAACTTTTAGAAATTGAGAACTCAGTTTCCCTTCTAAAGCACATAGTTATCACTATCACAAAGTGAAGTAAAACACAATACAACTAGCCTTCTAAGCACTCACCACAAGCAGTGGGGTTTGCGATAATAGCCTGAGCTCTGAAAGGAACACCAGTTTCCAAATCAGGTGCCGTGCATGCCAGAAGAAGAGAATCAACGATGGCCTTCAGCTGCTTTCTTTGAATAAATATTTCAGTCGGACCGGAAGGGATTAGACCTTTATTCCTCACCATATCTAGAAACATAAAAACATAGTATATTTCAAGGACCAAGGATAGAAAACATTGCATTAAAGTATTAAACTGTTAAGTGAAGGTTCATCATTGGTAAATACTGCATTAAGCTCTTACATGCTGCCAAAGCTCGAGGATCACCGCCCAAAGGGTAGAAATCTACACCAGCAGACGTTACAAATGTGTCGAAATCAGCATGTGTTGCCAGCCTAACTCGATGACCATACTCCTGCAAAGCAAGTGAGTGTTGTGTTATCTCTAACAATTTGGATAGAGTTCAATGAAAGTAGTTGGAAATATCGATTGCATCCTCTGAAAAGATCATTGGCACACATGATCTAATGAAAGAATGAGTAGAAATTCAAGGTTAAATTGGTCAGGAATATTCAAACATGCCTGAAGTCTTTTTGCAATGGCTAGAAAAGGTTGTACATCGCCTCTAGTTCCAACCACAAGAATGACAATTTGCAACTGTGGAATTGATTTTTTTGATTCAAAATTAAGACTTCCACTCACTGTTGAATCATCAAAAGATTGGAACTCCAATAACTGTGCAGTTTTCTCTAGATCAACTTCAACAGTCCCATCGTTTTGTATCTTCACTAGGTTGGCAATCAGTTTTTGCTGATAAGAAATACCAAAGCGATGAGACAAATCGAAAGAATTCAGCAACTCTAAGGCATAAATTACAAGTTATGACCAGAATTTCAAGAAGAGAGCAACTCTAAGGCTTTTATCTGAATATGCAGCACATACATACATATATATATGTATTCTTTCATACATACATCTTTGAAAGAATACTAACATCTGAGCTTAGCTTAAATTTGACTAAAAATGCATAAGCACAAGCACGAAAATCAAAACCATGCACATAAGATGCGACTTGTGTCTACCTTATCACGATCGGATAATCTGTCCAACATTAGTTCATGCCTTGGAGATCCCCATTTTTCCATCATTGATCTAGTAAGCAAAACTTCATGATCAGAAATAAGTGGATTCTTCTCAGTTCCAGCAGTCTCCGAGGCGAAATGCTCCGAACCTTCAAGAACAATATTCAACTTTAGTAAGCATGTCAACATAATCTTTCAAAATAACAAAGTCAGCAATTCTTCTTTTATACTATGTCATAGATATAAAAACAAATTCCATAACCTATACATTAATTTTTGACAAGAATTTGATGAGAACTAACCTCCTTGAGGCGAAGAGCCAACTTCTGATGATCTCTGGCCTAGATGATCCTCACATTCCTCTTCGTCTTTACAAGAACTCGAATCAAACCGATCATCTGTAGGCTTACTCTCATCTATAGCCAATCCATTATCATTCATTTTCCTAAGATCTTTATTTTGTAAGCTAACAAAGCCTTCTAAAAATTCCTTGGACAAGTATCCAATCCCATTGGTATTACTGCCCATTCCCATAATCTGTATTTTCAACTCTCATTCACCTTTTTCTGATTCTGATTCTGCCAACTCCATAAACAACAAATAAACCAAGCAAACTAAACTATAGGTAAAACTAAGCAAAATTTTCTTCTTTTTTCATATGCATCAAACCTATCAAACCTATACTAAGCTCACAAACTCATAAAGTACTTCAAAACCAGCTCAATCCCATAAACAGATGGCAAGTGGGGCTCAAAAAAGACCAAACACAACACTAAATAATTGAAAGCTTTTCACAACCCACCAGTCAATCAAACACAAAGAACGTTCGGTAAGCATAAAGTTGAAAGCTTTTTTTTCCAATTCTAACCTTAAACCCAGCTCAAGCTATAATATACCTTCACTATCAGAACAAAGAATAATAAGAGAGAAAGCTTCACTTAACTGAAACAGGGTGGCATCTTTGGAAGAGTGAAGAAGAGATTTCAGCCATTTACACCAATCATGGCATTGCCACTTGCTTCATTCAACTCAAGTACCCAAAATAGTATACTGTAAAAAGAAACAATTTTGATCAATAAAAAAAGGAAAAAAATTGATTTTTTTTAATGGGTTTGAGGTGGTGGTTGTTTTGGACAAGGAAGTAGTAGTTTCATTTAATGTGAGAAACATAACAGCAACGAAGTTCGGATTACAAAGATGTCATTTTTTGTGAATGTGACTGTGACCCCATCCATTATTCCAGAGAAGAAAAGAAAATTCCCAACAAAAGAAGAAGAAAAAAAGGATAATAAAATCAGTATTAAAAATGGTTTAATAATTTAAGATCATAAATATCTATCTAATCTAATACATTTCTTGAAAAGGTACTTTATTTATATATATTCCATGTTTATAACTTGTGTATATGGCGTGGGACATGGACCTTTAATTGTGGGGTTAATGTGGATCAAGACTCAAGAATCAACAGAGCTTCGCTGGCTAAAGTTCCAACGTCCATGACAGTCAAACACTGTAATTATATAGGAAATTAAAGTCATATTTTTTTAATTTATTTTTTTTGACAATGCTTTAATTATTTTAATATGATTTAATTAATTTAGAGTTTTTGTATGAACAAGTCACAAAAATATGTATGTATATTAACAAATTTTTATAGATAAACTAAAATCATGTATATTTAATTATGAGAAAGTATAGGTAATAAATGGTTTTCCAATTAACAAATTAGCCAAAAGAAATAGAACATTCGTAACCACGGTTTATAGAACGTCCATAATGTAAGTGATAGAACATTAAAACCTAAGATAATTATCAATTAACTTTATATTTTTTTAAAACATCTGAAACCTAAAAAAATACAACATCCAATTTAAATTGTTGATTAATATTACTGAATTTTTATTAAGGAAAAGTATAGGTAACCAATAATTTTTAAACCAACAAATCAGCTAATAAAAAATAGAACATGCATAACCACTATTAATAAAATATCCACAATGAAGGTCATAGAACATCCGAAACCTAATGTAGCTATCAACTAACTTTAGAAACAGAACATCTGAAACCTAAGAACAAAACATCAGAAACCTAAAGAAATAGACATCTAATTCAAGTTGTTGGCTGATGTTGTCTAATTTTTATTGGTTACCTAGCATTGCTCTTTTATTAATTACCTAACATTATGGGTTAATTATTTATTATTTTTGTAAATGATGACCATGGGCAATTGGGCATCTCATATGTGTTTTTTCTTTTTTTTTGGACATGGGCAAGGCCCGGCTAAAACCTACCCGAACCCCTACAATACCCATAACCCGTTTTTGGATTGCTGCTTGTAGCTTCAGCTACTTCACTGTGGCCGTACTGAATTTGTTCTTGCCTTCTTGGAAGGCTAAGGTGACCTCCATTGATCTAGCCAGCGGTAGAAGGTTGTACGACCATCCACGATTGATGATTGCTACCCTATCGGGTAGGACTGGCGGCGGCAGCGTGACGGCAGGTACGAGAAGATGTTCATGCCGTGGCTACTGTGGTTGCCTACTGGGAGAAGGATGACAGCTATTCTTAATCAACTCTTATATTTGTCTCCTCTCTTCTATTGAAAGTGGACCACTCACCGTTCGTAACAAAAAAACCTGCATATTAGTTTGGCCTTACCTCAATATTGGAGTTGCAACGAAGCCGTTCCTTGCTTTGATATGGGCTGATGGATTTGTACTCAGGTTCAAGCCGGTCTCCGTTCCTATCAAGGAAACGGGATATAGAGACTCAGAACTCCTTACCTCAATTTCTTCCAGATCTGAACATAAGTACTCAGGTACTCTGGTTCTTTGTTTCAGATTTTTTTTTGAGCTTGAGTCGGTGGAAAGGAGAACCCAATGTTCTCAAAGTCTCTCCAGAATGAGGGAAATTCCTTCCTGTATGGAGGAAATGGAGCTAGAAAACAAAGGGGCAGTTGGGATAAAAGGAAAGCATGGAATACAAAAAAGAAAAGAAAAACTATAGATGCAGAAAAAACTGAGTAGGGAGATAGGAAGGGCCACCGCCTTGTAATTTGAGCGGTGGTGGCGGTGGCCATCCAAGCTTAGAAAAGAAGGGATTTTTCTTTGTAGAGAGAAGGTAAAGAAACTAGTGGGTAGAGAGAGAATTATTTTATTAGTTTTCGCGGCATCTCATATATGTGTAATCGTGTATATATGCATATGCAGATATTCACGTGCCAGTTGAGATGCTACGTCAGAATATAATCATATTACAATTTACGATCGAAAGATTATATATAAATAAGAGTTTAATTTTGATGCACTGATAGTGTAAAGAGTTTTACACAGTCATCCAATCAAATTCATGCATTTATTTGACTTTAGAAGTAGTGGGCTTAAAAATTAATTGCTTTTGATGATGTGGTAACATTTGATTGGATATATGAGTAAAACTTTTTTACACCATCAGTGCATGGGAATTAAATTCTATAAATAATTAAGGAAAAGTATCGATAACAAATAATTTTTTAACCAATAAATTAGTCAACAAAAAATAGAATATCCGAAACTAGTATTTATAGAACATCCATAATGGAAACTATAGAACCTTCGAAACTTAAAGCAACCTCAATCAATTTTATATTTTTTTTTTAGAAACAGGAATCTGAAACTTAAAAATAGAATATCCGAAATATAAATAAATAAAATATTTAATTTAAGTTATTGGCTGATGTTGATTAAATTTTTATTGGCATGGTTGAATAATTAAATATAATAATGAGCAAGATGTTATTCATCAACATTTATCTTTTATTTGTATACCGAGTAAAACAATTTAAAAAACAAATAAAGCACATCAGCATCTCCAAAATTAGTAATATCTTAGATGACGTATCAAAAAATGAGAAGTAGGAATGAATATTGAGTAGGATATACATCATCTCTTTTGACTAACATACAAGTCACCAAGCAAATTAAATAATTATCCAAAATATATATTTGAGTTTACATTATTGAATTCTTATCAACTAAGTTTCTAAAATATCCCAATAGGATATTCGAGAAAAATAAAACTTGAATGACCTTTTGATACCCATAATATTTAAATAATAATTTTCTTACCTTTGACTGCAGTTTTTTCTGCCTATAAATTTGAGACAATCCTTTTACTATATACTACCTTAATTTTAATATAAAAATGAAATATAAACAATAAGACTACGATGTACACGCAACAAATTAAAGAACAAAATAACAAGTAAATATTAGGGAATACTATTTGGAAAACTTGTAAGCAAACTTGTGTTTTTATCCATGAAGCTTCGACGACATATTAATTATTATTTTGATTAAGCGTACTTATTAAGTTCAATATTGTACTTCACTTGATTTATTGAAAAAACTACAAATCATCATGCATTAGCCACATATAAAAAAAAATAGCGAAAAAGATGAAATAGAAAACTATATATATATATATATATATATATATATATATATATATATATATATATATATATATCT
>JASCZI010120976.1:77194-89346 GCA_036250425.1 Stylosanthes scabra | reverse complement strand
TAATCTGAAGAAAGTGTTTACTGTATTCTGAATTGTATGAATATACAATGTACAAGGGGGTATTTATAGGTGCTAAAGGAATCAAAGCCATAAAAACACAATATCCGACAATAAATATACAGATATGCTGAATAATATAGATGATGCTAATTGATCCTAATTAATTCTAAATATTCTCTAACAAATTGCATGTTGGTCTCTATTAGGCTTGGCAATGGGGGCAGATAGGGGCGGATTTTTGCTCTATCCGACTCCGCCCCGCCCTATTTTTATATACATAAAATTCGCTCCGCCTCGCGGGTACTAAATATCTATATCCTAATCCGCTCCTATCATTTTAAAAAATTAATAAATAAATTTAAAATTTAAAATTTTTATATAATTATGATCAAATCTAAAAATAAATTATAGTAAAAATTAAATATCGAACATTTAAAAAAATAAAAACACTAAATAAATTTATCATAACAATAAAAAATTATAAAATATTACAATAAATTATAAATAAATCATATATTTTAATTATATATTTAATATATATATGTATATCGGGCGGGTAGGGACGTGTACATCCAAAACCCGATCCCGCCCCGCCAGAGAACCTGCCTCGCACCGGTTACCCGCCCCAACCGGGTAGGGGCGGGTAGGGTATCCGCGGTTACGGATTGGGTTGCCACCCCTAGTCTCTATAACTTATTGAGGTTTTAATTAGGTTTTTATATATATTTTTTAATTAAGTATTTATATCATATTAAATTTTATAATTAAATCTATATTATGATAAAACCGTTAAACATAATAGAATATTCTGTTACAAAAATGAATATAATTTTTTAGGATACAAATTCTATATGAATATAACTCATATAAAAAAATATTTCGTTATATTTAATAGGATTAAATATTTTTTTATTCTCAATGTTTTTGAAAATTTTAAAAATATCTCTAACATTTAATTTGATTCAATTTTATCTATAATATTTTCAAATAGTTTTATATTTACCTTTACCTTCAAACTTTTTATAGTCGACATTGGAGAATTTGTTTTATTGTTATGGTTCAAATCAATGGATGTCCAAAAAAAAAAAAAGCAAGTGCAGCTGCGTGAAAAACAAAGATGGTCATATGATAGAGGAGTATACCATGCTAAAGACTAGTATAATATATGAAATTTCTTGTTCACTGCATTTAACCTTATTAGGTTTTATAGTTTATTTGTTTGGTTGTAATTTACTTTGAACTGTTCTATATTGAACCTCTTATCCTTTTTTTGGATTTTTTAGTGAGTGATTACTTATCGGAAAAAAAAACATGATCAAGATTTTCTTTTCAATTTTATTATTTTTTATATATCATTCACCCACACCAACACTTACCAAATATGGAAATTTTATGAACTTTTGTAGAGGTCATGGTGGTGACATTCGCGCCGATGTGAAGGGGACAAAGAGATGATGATGGTGGTGAGCAATGGTGGTAAGAAGTGATTTAAAAAAAATAATTTCATGATAATAATGATGAAGAATAGTATTTTGAGGGTAAATTTGAAAAAATATTGTTAACCACACGTTGACCATTAAATATTTGATAGTATGGATAGAATTGAACTAATCGAAAACGTTACAGGTAAAATTAAATCAAATTAAACGTTAGAGATATTTTTAAAACTTATCACAAACGTTGAGGATAAAAAATATATTTTACCCTATTTAATATTTTTGTCGCAGTAGGGACTTAATTAATAAATTTGATATGATACAAGAATCTAATTGAAAGAAGAAAAAAATATATATGGACCAACATAATAATAAATTTATCAAATTAAAAATTAAATTAATATTGGTGTATTAATTATATATTATAGCATTTAAATGTACGAAATAATATATAAATTATATATAATTATGATTACTTCACTAAAACTAGAGTATTTTGCCTGCGCAAATTTTGCACAGGTAAATATAACATGTTATAATATAAATATATATAATAAATTGGTATTAATATATAATCAAAGTTAAATGTATGTTTTATAAAATTTAATTTAAATAATATTTAAAGTTTTTGTTAACTATTTTTTTTGATAGGAGGGTATCCTAGGCTTGGCAGGCCCAGACTAATCCTTTAGGCCATGTCGAGTGTTCTTTTTGGAGGGTTTGACGTGGTCACATTCCCTTCTGCATACCTGCCGCCACCAAGATTCGAACCCGGGACTAGACACTTAAGCAACCCAAGCCACTTACCACTTGATTATATAGGGTTTGACATTTTTCAAGAAAATTACATACACTATGAATTATATGATGAAAGGATATAGAATGTTAACCTTAGAAAAGAATTCTTAAATCTACTTTTAATAGGTCCTAAAAACTTTATTTATTAATTATACTATTGGCTTATATATAATGAGGGGATTTAAGAAAAGAAAAAATATCTCATTATATTTGCATAATGTTTTATTAAATTTCAATTCTTAATTATGCAATCCACTTTATATTATGATGATATATAATATCATATAACTCTAAAATTAAATAAACCACCAATTGAATGGTTTTAGAAAACACTTTATATACATTAAAAGGTAGTCCTAATATATTTATATATATTTATACATTTTGCTTTACATATTTTTCCAAAGTATTTGATCACTAAAATAATCAAATACGTCATATTATGATAAACAATTTTTTTTACAACATAATCAACCATTTTTTTTATAAGTACCGAGTAAGTCCTTTTGTAGGTGGCTAATTAGTGATTAATTTGTAGTGTTCATCTAGTATTATTTTTTTTTTTACGGAGATTATCTATTTTATTTTATTTTTTATTTAACTTATATTAACATAAAAATTTGATCAATTTTTTAGTTAGGAGAAAATTTTGTACCATTATTATACCTATAAAAAAAATACATAACATTTTATGTTTACATTACTTACACAATATGTGATTATTAGCTCTTCATTTGTCTACTTTTCTATTCATGAGCTATCAATATATACAAATTAAATGTTCTACAAATAAATATTCAGAATTTAATATTTACGAATTAATAACTTTGTCAATAAATAAAAAATAATTATATCTAAATTAATGTCTTAAATAAAGCTAACAAAAATAAAATATTATTATTTTAATTTTATTTACTTTAACTCGCACATACCAATTTAAAACAAAGAGATATGTAGTCAAATTTTAGATGAGATAAACTTTTGTATATTCTTTTGGTATTTTTAATTTTTATTTTGAACGCGTTTATTTTTGCAACTTATTTTAATTTATGATATAAAAAAGTAGTATAAAAATTAAAAAAATGATTGTAATAACATTAACATATCATATTTTAATTTGGCGGAATAAGACAGGATGGGACTGGACGGAACTGGACGGAACGAAACAGCTTTGACACCTCACTTATTTCCTATTTTCTACAGGCTTTAAACATAGTTTTCATAAAATTTCAATTTGATAGAGTCAATAAATAATTAATTGAAGTAATCTAACATTTATTGTGTTTTCTTTTTTCCTTTACCTTCAAAACATCGTAATGTTTCTCCGCATCAAAAAGAGTTCAACGCTAAGAGCACAAGTCATATTAAGATTGAGACAACTTGAATTGCTTTTTATAGGAAGAAGTATGAAGTTTTTTTGGAAATCTTAATACTATATTCAAGGAATTACGATATCTCAACAGAAAGTATATCCCTTTATGTACTTTTTGGCAAGTTATGATTTATCCAAACTTATTCTATTGTCCATGAGAAGCAGTAATATCAAGCAGCTGTGGGAAGACACAATGATACTATATATTTCTTTTACAAGTTTGGATTAGAAATATAGAAAAAATAAATGCTTTAGTAAAGTTATCAAACAAACAAATGAATATCTACATAGATCTAATTGAAATGCTTTAGTAAAGTTATCAAACAAACAAATGAATATCTAATCATAGATCTAATTGTGTTTGCTCTTTTGATGGTGCAATATATGGTCCGGACAACTTGAAAAAATTGAATCTCACTTATTCCCAAAATCTTGTCAAGACTCCCGACCTTAGCGGGGCTCATAATCTTGAGAAGCTTATCCTTGAAGGAAGTACAAAGCTTAAGCACATATATTCATCAATTGGAGACCTAACAAAACTTATTAGTTATATTTGAGTAATTACAAAAATTTAATGGGTTTATCCATCACTATTTGGTATAACTTCACTTCAATATGTAAATTTGAGGGAGTGCATAAGATTATTTGGTGGGTAAAAGTTGGAGAATGTAAGTGAGAGTACTATTCAATGCTCTATAATATTATGTTCTCCATCTTTAGCAGGATTAAACTCAAGTTTTCTTTCCGTTTTGTATTGTGTACTCTCTCACTTTTTAACATGGTATTAGAGCTTGATTCTTTTCAAAAACAATTTCTTAATGGAGATTACACCGTGGTATCCTCCATGAAACATTCTAGTATTTTGCTTCTTGGACGAAAATCTTTCTTGTGCAATGTATTTTTCTTTATTTTTTATTATCTTTTTGCATTCATTTCCCATAACCAACTTTTGGATTCTTCTTGACCTTTTGCGTGCACGGAGATTTATGTCCTTGTTTCCTCCAAGTTAGATTTGTGGTCCTTTTGCGTTTCCGTTTACCTTCTTTTGATTTTTTTCGCTAGTCTCTCTTTGATAGTTTCGTCTATATTTTTTTTGGCAATTTCGCCATTTCTTTGTCACAGTTTTGTCTGCATTCTTTTTATATTATGATGATATATAATATCATAGAACTCTAAAATTAAATAAACAATCAATTTAATGGTTTTAGAAAACTCTTTATATACATTTAAAGATAGTCCTAATATATTTATATATATTTATACAATTTGCTTTACATATTTTTTCAAAGCATTTGATCACTAAAATAATCAAATATATCATATTATGATAAGCAATTTTTTTTACAACATAATCAACCATTTTCTTTTATAAGTACCAAATAAGTACCTTTGTAGGTGGCTAATTAGTGATTAATTTTTAGTGTTATCTAATATTATTATTTTGTTTTTTTTTACGGAGATGATATATTTCATTTTCTTTTATTTAACTTATATTAACATAAAAAAATTTGATCAATTTTTTAGTTAGGAAAAAATTTTGTACCATTATTGTACCTATCAAAAAAAAAAAACTACATAACATTTTATGTTTACATTACTTACACAATATGTAGTTAGCTCTTCATTTATCTACTTTTCTATTCATGAGTTATCAATATATACAAATTAAATGTTCTATAAACAAATATTCAGAATTTAATATTTACAGATTAATAACTTTGTCAATAAATAAAAAGTTATATCTAAATTAATGTCTTAATAAAGCTAACAAAAAAATTATTATTTTAATTTTATTTACTTTAACTCGTACATACCAATTTAAAACAAAGAGATATATAGTCAAATTTTAATTGAGATAAACTTTTTTAAATAAATAAAAAATATTGTATTTTCTATTATAGGCGCGCTCACAAAAATTTATTTTTTTTAGGTATTCCTTATATATCTCGGGTTCTGCAAGCCCGAAAAACGCTATATACATATCTCGGGCTTGCATAGCCCGAAATAAGTCAAAAATTGAATTTGCACCTATTCCGAGTTTAAATAACTCGAGATACATTAAATGCAAATTCCCAATATAAAAGCATTGGTACTTGATTGCTTGTATTGCTCAATAGAAAACATAATCAATAGACCCACAAATATTAATTTCTGCACAATCAAATAATCATAATTATAACTCATTTAATTTTTTTGGTCTAACTCATTGTTGTACATTCATTTAATATTTGTTATACTTATTACTAGATTAGTTAGTAGTATTGAAAACAAATAATAATCATAAAACAATTATATAATGACTAATATTATTATAAATTTTATTGTCAAACATAAGCAATAACTTAATTAATTAAAGTTGTCAAAATTTTAACTATTATTATTATTATTATAATTCTTTTATCAGACATATAAGCAAAAATAATAAAGACTTATTAAAGTTGTTTAACAATTTTTTATGTGCTATTATTTATATAAATATTTGTTATTTTAATTTTAATAAAAATATCTTATATTTTCTTTCAATCTTTTTATATTTGTTAAATATTTTATTGATAAAAAGAAAAAATAAAAAAGAAGAAGAACGTATAAGGAAACCATACATTTTCTTTTATAAAAAAGACAAAAAAAGTTTTGAACCCGTATGAATTCATAAAGGAATTAAACAGAAATATTCAATATTGAATGAATATACAACAATGTATCAATGCTTTTACCCATAAAGCAATACAAGTACCAATCCTTTTGAGTTGGCAATGTGAATTTAATGTATCTCGGATTTCCTGAACTCAGAATAGGTGCAAATTTTTATCTTTGGCTTATTTCGGGTTCTACAAGCCCGAGATACATATTTAGTGTATTATGAGTTTGCAGAATTCAAGATATATAAGAAGCGCATAAAAAAAAAAATTCTGTGAACGGATCTATAATAGTAAATTCGATATTTATTTATTAAAAAAATCCCTATTTTAATATATGATCTAAAAATTTTAAAAAATAAATGGTTGTAATATCATTAACATATTAGATTTTAATTTGACGGGGCGACACAGGGTGGGACGGGACGCGACGACATAGCTTTGACAACTCACTTATTCCCAATTTTTTGACAGGTTTTAAACATAGTTTTCATAAAATTTCAATTTGATAGAATTAATAAATAATTAATTGAAGTAATGTAACATTTATTGTGTTTTCTTTATTCCTTTTCCTTCAAGTCATCATAATATTTGTCCGCATCAGAAAGAGTCCAACGCTAAGAGCACAAGCAAGTCATATCAAGATTGAGACTACTTGAATTGCTTTTTATAGGAAGAAGTATGAATTTTTTTTAAAATCTTAATACTATATTCAGCGAATTGCGATACTCAATAGGAAAGTATATCTATTTATGTATTTTTTGGAAAGTTATAATTTATCCAAACTTATTGTATTGTCCATGAGAAGTAGTAACATCAAGTAGCTGGGGAAGACACAATGCTACTATATATTTCTTTTACAAGTTTCGGTTAGAAATATAGAAAAAATAAATGCTTTAGTAAAGTTATCAAACAAACAAATGAAAATGTAATCACAAATCTAATTGTGTTTGCTTTTTTTATGGTGCAACATAGGGTCTGGACAATTTGAAATAATTGGATCTCACTTACTCCCAAAATCGTGTCAAGGCTCCCAACCTTAGTGGGGCTTCAAATCTTGAGAAGCTTATCCTTGAAGGATGTACAAAGCTTAAGCACATACATTCATCAACTGGAGACCTAACAAAACTTATTCAGTTATATTTGAGTGATTGAAAAAGATTAACGGGTTTATTCATCACTATTTGGTATAACTTCACTTCAATATGTAAATTCGAGAGACTGCATAAGATTATTTGGTGGGTAAAAGTTGGAGAATGTAAGTGAGAATACTATTCAATGCTCTACAATATTATGTTCTCTATCTTTAGCAGGCTTAAGCTCAAGTTACCTTTCCGTTTTTCTATTGTACTGTGTACTCTCTTTCACTTTCTAACATGGTATCAGAGCTTGATTCTTTCCAAATTTTTTTTTCTAGTGGAGATTACACCGTGGTATCCTCCATGAAACATTTTAGTATTTTGCTTCTTGGACGAAAACCTTTCTTATGCAACGTATTTTCCTTTATTTTTTGATTATTTTTTTGCATTCATTTCCCATAACCATCTTTTGTATTCTTGTTGACTTTTTGTGTGCACAAAGATTTATATCCTTGTTTCCTCCACTCTGTGGTCCTTTTGCGTTTATGATTACTCTCTTTCGGTTGTTTTTGCCAGTCTCTTTGTGACAGTTTCGTCTGCACTTTTTAGCAATTTCGCTGATCTCTTTGTGATTGTTCTGTCTACACTCTTTCAGCAGTTTCGCTAGTTTCTTTCAGGCAGTTTAATCTGCATTCTTCCGGTAGTTTCACCAGACTCTTGGTGGCAGTTTCGTCTGCATCTTTTTCTGGCAGTTTCATATGCATCCCGTCCCGAAATTTCTCCAATCTCCCTGTGTCAGTTCCGTCTGTAACCTGACAGTTTCACCAATCTCGTTATGATAGTTTCGTCTACATCTTGTTTCGGCAGTGTCACCAATCTATTTGTCAACTTTCAAACTCAACTTCAATTTGAGGGGGATGTTAGAATATATTAGCATCAATTAGTATCAATTATCATATTTCTCTCCTTTTCTTCTTCTTCTTCCTCCCATGCTCTCTTCACTCTTTGCTCCACGAGCAAGAAAATTGTGACCTACAAAATTCTTAAACCTAGTGTTGGTGTTGGTGTTGGTGATACTCTTAATGCAACAACAATAGTCAAGGTTGATCGAGTTTCCGTGATGGATCCGTACATCACTGATTCTTCCAGTGACGAGGAGGAATATCAACAACATCCAGTGAAGCAGATTGTAAATTAGATAAGGATTTTATATCCATCATTTCACAACATAACCAAGATGCAAAGGTCTAAACAACAGCAACAACAGAACAAGGAGAAAAAGGTTGTTGTGGCTGCCCTAAACGCTTCTTCGTCTTGTTCTCAAGAGGGTAGGAAGCTATGCGGGGTTAGGCAAAGGCCATAGGGAAGATGGACTGCGAAGATTAGAGACCCTGTGAAGCATATCAGATTGTGGTTAGGTACCAATGACACTGCTGAAAAAGCAGCCATGGTTTATGATAGAGAAGTCATTCACCTTCTAGACCCTCATGCTCAAACTAATAAACCCAAATATAATAATTGATATATACTAGTTGATGCTAATATATTTAAGACATACATTTCATATGTGGAGGCTTTATTTGGCTATTGCAAGCTGCTTATATTATTTTGATCTAAGTTATTATGATCAAGATAGTATTCCTTAGGTCATTGCATCCTTACACAATTTAGAGATCCTAATATTGGAGGAAAAAATATAGTTAAAGTACCTGATTTCATAAACAAGTTTCCTAAAGTGAGTAATTCGATGTTAAATCACTGCAAATGGCTAATGTGTTTATATGAATTCCCATTATCCCTTCAACTGGCAAAGTGAAAAAATTTACGAATTGGCAAACTTCACAAAAACCGCAATTGAGGATGTTCAATTGCCTGAAATTAGTTGAGATAGAAATGTTGCGGAAAAAATTTATGTCATGGATGAAAGAGTACATAAAAGTACGTGCATATTGTTGTTCTCATTGGTGATCTTTTTGTATCTTGTTAATCTAATGATTAGGGGTTGTTTGTTTGTGTTTGTGTTATGTGATTATAACTACACAAGGAATCTCCTCCTAGCGTTTCTATTATAATTCCAGGAAGTAGAAGTGGAATTCAAATGTGGTTTGAGCATGGTGGTGTGGGTGTAGATAATTTAATGAGGAGAACGTCATTTTCGAATTTGAATGACAATAATTGAAATAACATTGCCTTTTTTGCTGAGCCAATCACTCAACAGTACATAATCCATATACTACTTCTACTATTCCAAAAGACTTCATTTGGCATAGATTCTACAACCAAACAGGAAAAACTAGACAAATGTGCCATGTTGGTTAATTTGAAGATAGGGAGGGGGCAACGAGTGTGTTAGAATATATCATGAATAATATCAAGCTAATAAACATGAATATGATAATTGATACTAATTGATCATAATATATTCTAACATCCCCTTTAAATCTATTTTTCTCGCTAACTATTGGGGAGAGAGAAAAAACGAGCGACGGTGAGGGGAATACAAAAGGTCAATGGGAAGTTGTAACGAGAAGACAACCCAATAGCCATTGGCGGCATGGCCGGAAGCCAACTCAGAACCGAGAATGGATACAGAGATCGCGACAACCTGCGGAACTGAAAGGAGGAATATCAGGAACAAGTCGGAGGGAAGACGAAACGGTGAGTGTTTTTATGGACAACCTTCCTAATGACTCTACGCAAGCCTAGTTATGGAAGGTTTTTGGAAGAACGGGGAGAGTGATAGATGTCTGTCTGTCGAGAAAGATCAGGAAAGCAATCCCGCTACGTTTCGCTTTTATCAGATACAAGTCCAGAGAGGAGGCGACGAGAACCATTGAACACTTAGATGGTTGGATAGTGTGGGGCTGCAGATTGAAACTTACACTACAAAAAATTCGTTGATTATCGTCGGATTTTCCGTCGGATTATAAATGAAAATTCGACACGTGGATGCTTTTCGTCGGATTTTCCGTCGGAAAAGTAACCGACGGTAAAACGCTCGACGCAAATATATTTTCGTCGGATGTTGGTTGTCTGACGCAAATCGTGGAAATAATTGACAAGTTGATCTTCCCCTTTTCCGTCGGACTGTAATCTGACGCAAATATCTTCGACGTAAACGTTTGTAACGAGTAATACATAATCCGACGGTAACATGCACTGTGAATGACTGATAATCGACGGTAAATCCGATGGAAACGGAGACAACATTTTCAAATTTTCCAGCTCAAATATACACATACTCTTCCAAAATAACACACCTAATTCAGACAATCCAAACAACAAATAGCATAAATCAAATCAGAAGCAAATTCAAATGCAAAATTAAATCAAATATAAAAGAAATCAAAATATAATTAAAAATATAAAACAAACGTAGTCGTCGTTATAATGAAAAAAAAACAAGAAACCTAAATAAATACTAGCCTAGCTAAGCATCCTCATAGTCATCGTCGTCGTCGTTGCCCTCCGGATGGGGGTGCCGGGGCGGTGGCCGAGGTGGCAAAGGTGGTGCGGTCGTAGAATCTAAACCAGCTCCCGAACCGCTGCTCCCAGGGCGTAGGGGGCCATAGTAGGCTGCCATCATATGAGACATTTCCTCCATGCACCGTAGATGCTCCTCTACCCGCGCATCTTTCTCCGCTAGGGTACTCTTGAGGCTCTTTACTTCGTCAATTTGCTGTTGCAGCAAATCGCCATGACTCTGCAGGCTCTGCGTCAGGTTCTGGACCTGCTCTCTCAAGTCCACAACCTCAGGAGCGGGCGGACCTGTGTGACAACTGGATGCCGATGCAGATGAATCTGCATAGCCGGATCTACGCAGTGATGAGGCGAAAAAACCTCCGGCGCCATAAACCCGGTTCTTGTATGGCTCAGACAGAGTCTGACGCCACACAATGTTCGGGTCAACTGTGGCAGGACTCTCATCACCCTCTTCCTGAGCCCGTTGGGTGGCTTCGTCGAGGTTGGCAGAGAACTCGGTCTGAAAGAAAATAACATGAAGGTATAAGCTTGGAGTACGTATAATAGTTACAAATTTAAATTAAGCAAAAAATACGTACCAGCAAGTCTTCGGCGCGCTTCTCCACAATGGACCTGTAACGTTTGCGTGTGTGGGTCTCCCGGAAGACTTCGACATCTGTGGGCAGGCGATCCAATGATCTCGTCTACAGACAAGGTTCAACATCTTATGTTAGGTCTAACATGCATGATATATTTGAAATTATACAATGAAGTTATGAAATTATTAAGTAAGAAAAGATTGAATTTGTTTTACCATCCTAGCACGAGTTTTCGTAATAGTCGCAGATCCCCCTGTGTGAAGGCAGCCACCCTTGGAGGAAGCCCGGTTCTTCTTGCTGCTGGCCTGGCGCTTCTTGCACCCGGGATCATTCGCAAACCTGTCCAGCAACATCTTCCTGAGCCTCTCTTTCATCCACTTCAGCCGCTGTAACTCACCTTCCCGGAGATCCCGCATGATCTGCTGGTAACGCCTCACAGCCCGGTAGTCGTAGGACTTCCTAATTTCCTTCTTCTCTTCCTCGGGCCACGTAAACCCCTCCTGCAAGTTACGAACAACTAAGTAATTACAAATACAGACACACATAAATAACCTAATGAACGAAATATGATTTAGTTAGAAACGTACCGCCCACTTGTCAAACCACCGCCTCTTAACATCTTCCTGAATCTCAGAGTAATTGATCCAAGGCTCGTTCAGCAGGAGCTCGATGGTATCTGAAATCGCCTGCGTGCACTCGTTATTATCCGGACTAAACCTGAAAGTAAGTAAAACATGTTTATTTAATAGGTATATTTAAATAAGGCGAGA
>JASCZI010120976.1:29065-59493 GCA_036250425.1 Stylosanthes scabra | reverse complement strand
CAAGGAAATAATTTACCTCCCATGATTGCTGCAAAGATGGACTCTTTGGGTAGTGGAGCTTCTTCTACAGATACTCAAGACCTCCACGGGCCGCCATGATATTCTTTGGTTTTAGTTCTTTTTATGTTTTGTTTTGGCCATGATGCAACTTTTAGCTTTTAACTGCTACTTTTAATACTTTCACTGGCATTTCACTTAATGTTCTTAGTGCATTTAATTTAACTAGATACTTATATTTAATTTTATCTATCATCGTTACATATTTATTGTGTTAAATGATAGTAAAAAATATAATTGATTTACTTTTTTTTTGTGACTATATAATTGATTTACTAGATATACCAATATAAATTTAAAAGGAAACAAATATAAATTTAAAAAGAAAAAGAACTTGAATAGTTGAATTTTGTTTTTTTAAAAAAAAAAAATAAAAAAGAAATTACGGTTTAGCGGCGGTTTAACCGCCGCTAAATAGCATGCACTCAAAACGCTGAACCGGTTTAGCGGCGGTTTATAAACGCCGCTAAACCCCAGATGGCCAAATCTCACAACCGGTTTAGCGGCGGTTTTAAAATCACCGCTAAACCGCAACAGGGTTTAGCGGCGGTTGTACCGGCGGTTAACAAAACCGCCGCAAAACCGTTTGCCCGCACCTGTATAGGCGGCAGTTTAAAAAATCGCCGCTAAACGATTCATGGTGATTTAAAACCGCCGCTAAACACCTTAAAAACCGTCGAGAAACACCTCTTTCCTTATAGTGATAAGTGGAGAAGATGGGTTCAAATTATGCTAAAGACGGCAACACTGTCAATTTTGGTGAATGGCTCCCCAACTAAGCCATTCAAGATGGAAAGACGCCTCTGACAAGGAGACCCAATTTCTCCTTTTCTGTTTGTACTCATTGCGGAGGTCCTTAATAAGATGGTTGAAAAGGCGGTTGAAGAGGGTCTAGTTGAAGGTTTGGCTATTGGAAAGAACAAAGTCTCGTTGACGCACCTTCAATTTGCGGATGACACGATACTTTTCTGTCCACCCAAGCCGGAGATACTTAATAACTATAGGCGGCTACTCATGTGCTTTGGAATGATGTCCGGTCTTGAACTAAACCTCGACAAGTCAACAATGATCCCAGTCAACTGCAATGATGTGGTTATGAACAGATTGAGAAGAGCGATGCGGTGCCAACTGGGAATCCTTCCAATTACATACCTTGGAGTACCGCTTGGTGCTAGCCCGAGAAGAGTGAAAACATGGAAATCGTTGTTAGATAAAATTGAGAAAAATCTTGGAGCTTGGAAAGCTAATCTCCTCACAAAAGCTGGGAGATTGGTCATAATCAAAGCGGTGATCAACAGTTTGCCAATGTACTATTTGGGCTTGTTCAAAATGCCTTCCGAAGTGGAGAAGAAGATCATTTCGATTCAAAGGTGATTCTTCTGGGGTGCAAGTGAGAACAAAAAGGTGGTCCCTACTATAAAGTGGAGCTTAATACAAAAGCCGAAAGAGTACGGAGGATTAGGAGTTGGAGATTTAGCTATCAAAAACGCAGCATTACTGTTCAAATGGTGGTGGCGGTACTCGGAGGAAGGAAATCCACTGTGGAAGAGGGTCATAAGATCATGCTATGGTATTCAAGAGGAAACCAAGATATGGAACCAAAACAGCTCAAAATCTAATGGCCCTTGGAAGGACATCATTGAGTTAAGCAGAAGAAATGAAACTATTAGACAAATATGTGCGGAGGGATGGAGGATGTGTGTAGGGGATGGAAAAAACATTAAGGTCTGGGAGGACACTTGGGTAAGAGATATTCCTTTAAAGGACAGATTTCCAAGGTTGTATGCGATATCTAACATGAAGAACAAGTGTATCTATGATTGCGGTTTCTGGGTTGGTACGGAATGGGCCTGGAACTTCCAATGGCGAAGGGGTTTTTTTGAGAGAGAGCGATCACACAAATCACCGAGTTTCATTCTTTGTTAGAGTCAGTGTCATTTTCTGCAGGTACTCATGATAAGGCGGCATGGATTTTTGATGCTGAAGGCAGATATAGTGTCAGATCCTTTGTACAAGTTGCAACTGCCAAAGAGCTCGGCCCACCAACATTCAAGCATACTTTTGACAACATTTGGAAAGGATTGGTGCCACCAAGGATCGAGATGTTGACTTTGTTCGTTCTAACTGGCGGTCTAAACACTAAAGACGTGCTATTAAGGAGAAGAATCATCGGACAAGGTGATGAAACTTGTGTTCTATGCGGAAGTGAAACAGAAACGGTAAACCACATCTTCTTACATTGTCCCTTTGCTTCTAATCTATGGTGGTTGGCTATAACTTGGGGGGTGTTAAATGGGTTGGGTGCTCAAATGTTAAATGCTAGTTTGAGTGTTGGATAGATCAATATATGCATAGAAATAGAAGAACAAAATGGTTGATGCTGGTGTTTAGTATTTTCTAGAGTGTGTGGAAAGCTAGAAACTTGAAAATTTTCGAAAATAAAGATGTGACATGGGAAGAATGCTGGCTACAGATTGTAGGATTAGTGGATGAGTGGTTGAAAGTTAGATTAAAAAAGAAAAAGGAGGAGAACCACAGCGGTAGAATTGAAGAACTAGAAGGTCCTAAATGGTGGCAATGCTGTTTGTACAACAGTGATGAAAACAATTATGTGGTTGGAGGTTATTTTACAAATGATGCAGGTTCGGTAAAGGCTTGGATGGGTGAAACAATTGAGGCAGCATCTTTGGGAGAAGCATATCTACAAAGACTGGAGGTGGCGGTTCAATTCTTATTAGAGAAAATGTGCATCAGAGACAAAAATACAACAATGGTCTCTATGAGGAAGGATATAGTGGATTGGATCAATGGAGGAAAGATCATAAGGTGGGAGGACAAATTCTTGAGAAACAAAACGTGGAGCAAACGTGAAATCTTCAATGAAATGCAAGTAGTGTTTAAGCAAGAAAGTGCATTCAAAGAACTTAATCAGTGGGAAAGAATGGCAAAGGAAAAATATGGTACTTGGATTCAATGGTGCTGACATGAGAGGTGATAAATAATAGGTGTGCATGTGTATAGCTTGGAGTCAGTGAGTTTGCAAAGGAACAAAAGAATTGGTTGCTTGGTAAATTGAAAGTGATTAATAGATGACCTTCAAGAGAACTAGGAGTGCAATTCAATGGGAAATTGGACACAACATGTAATTTGAATGACAGATGGAGTATCTAGGAACCTTAACCTCATCATGCAGTTCAGTATCATTGGAGTTACATTCTATTTCATTTACTGATTGTGGTCTTATTGATTATGTGTAGGTGGCTCAGGTCTTTGGCCTCAGGTGTTAAATACTTTAGTTTTGTTGTTTCATATTTGATCAGATGTATTGTTGAGACTGTTGTGTGTACTTTGGATTATTCTATTGATCCTTGATGGCAATGCCGAAGGGGATCGTAGTGTAACCTTGTAACCTCCCCAATGGGATCGAGAATAAAAACCAATCTTTCTAAAAAAAAATGGAATGCAGCATGATCTTTATGGTTCCCGTTTTAAATTCGAATTTGCTGGAGTGTGCATTTGGTGGTGAAGTGGAAGATACATGTGGTACCAACGAGTGAAACCTATGGGTGATCATGTTTTTTGCTATAAAATTATGCTTATGAAATTTGAGAAATATAATTATAATTAATAATAAAAAGTTGCAAATTGAGGTATTAAAGGAAGATGTGGCAAGAATAGCAATGAAATGGAATGGGGGAATTAGCTTCCAGAAAGGAGTAAAAATAATAGGGGAGTTAGAGAGCTTCATGAAGTGGAGGTGGAAGGAGTAGACATCCAATGCAATGGGTCGGGACCTTGTCTTGATGACTACTTTATTGTATTATGTTGTTATCTTTAGCTGCTTGCTTCGTTTTATTTTCCCAGAGCTTATATGATATAATAATATTGTTATTATATTTATATTATGTATCAGGGAGTCTAGCGTGAGAGAGGGTATAGTAGAAAATAATATTTTCCTTTATTTATATATAATATTTAATTACATATTATTCATTCATAAACCAATCAAATTATTTTATTTCCAGATTAAATTATTTAATTTCATAATTTATATCCCATATTGAATTATTTATTAAATAATATAATTAAAAATATTTAAAATTATAAATATTCTTAAAAGATAATTAGTATTATCTTTCTCTAATTTCAAAATATTAATTATTTTTGCTCATATTTCAAAGACATTAATTATATACATATTCTCTCTCAATTTATATAATCTAATCATAACCACTCATTTGAATCTAATGACTAAACCCTCTCATTTCTTATATAACGAAGATTTTCTCACTAAATATCTCATATATATATAAGGAATGTATTTTATAAGAATAAATTTTTTATATGAGAATGTGAGAATGCATTCATAATCATTAGATTGATTTAAATGATTAAGAATAATAATATGACTAGGTATACATAAATTACCTTTCATAACTCATCCATAATTTACTAAAAATCTTACATTATTTAAAAATCAAACTCATCTAGATTTGTTGTGTTTTAATTTATCTCTTCTAATTAATAATAATTAATAATTTATTAATATTAAATTTAAAATTTTAGACAGACACATCAAAATTCTAAAATTTAAATATTGAAAGACGTAAGTGTAGTTATAATTAAATTTTAAATATAAAAAATTAATAACAGAATTAATTTAAAAATACTTTGGATTTAGATTATTCAAATTGAATTATACATTTAAATAAGCATATCTATATTTTAATAACAATATATCTTCGTTCAAATTTTTTATAATATTTTACTCATAAATATTCAAAAATTTAAAATTTAAAATTTGAAATTTAAAATAAAACAGAATATCCATTAAAATAATATTAAAACAATTAAAATTAAAAAATTAAAATTAAATGTGCAGCACATAACTCATTTACTCACCTTACTTCTTCTTTTCCCTTTTTACTACCCCAGCTAAACTCACATTACTTCCAAGATTAAGCCTCCATTGAGTAAAGCTTATACACAATTTCGGATGTGTTTTATTAATAATATATGTTTCATATATTATTTTAGATGTGTTAGATTGCATTTTAGTCTTTATAATTTTATTTTATGCCATTGATTCAATTTGTCAAACTTCTTTAATTTACTTTCTTCTTTTAGGTCCTTTTATTGTAATAATATATATTTTATGTCATATTTTGCTATGTTATTACTACCTAAAAAGTTAAGTAAAGCTTATACATAATTTTGGATGTGTTCTATTCAATATATGTTGCATATACTATTTTTTTTTGTGTCTATTTACTATTTTAGATGTGTTGGGTTTCATTTTAATCTTTATAATTTTATTTTATGTCATTAGTTGAATCTGGTAAACTTTTTTAGTTTATTTTCTTTCTTTAGGTCCCTTTTATTATAATATAATATATAATATATACTTTATGCCATATTTTTACTTTGTTTATGATCTAGAAAATTAAGTAAAGCTTATAAACAATTTCGGATGTGTTTTATTAACAATATATGTTATATATATCATTTTAGATGTGTTGAATTGCATTTTAATCTTTATAATTTGGTTTTATGTCATTTGTTCAATTCGTTAAACTTCTTTCTTTAGAAATTTTTTCTGTTATAAAATTTAAAAAATCATTATATCCAAAAAAAATAAAACAACATTATATACAGAAATCAATTTTTTTTAATTGAGTTTGGTTGTAGATTGGGCAGGCTTCCCCGATCTGCGCAGGTCGCCGAAACCCTTCCCGATTTGGTGTCACCCCAATGGTAAAAAAAGAACCTTTCCTCTATAAATAGGGAGCTTACCTTCAGAAATCAGTTGCACCAAATCTCTCTTTCTCACCCTTTTCTATTCTCTCTACTATATGTTTGTTCTTCTCTTTTAAATTTGGATTTTTCACAGAGAGCAATGCACCATGCTTCCCTTATTAGCTATTCATCATAATGGACAAATAATAACATATCAAAATGGATCTATTATATTTAGTTCTAACGATCCAATGTTTATTCAATTACCCGATGATGTACAAAGTGTGTTGATGCTAAAAAATTTAATTTTTTTTGTTATGGGTCTTCAACAAATCAAGAAAGTGAAAAAAGTTTACTATAGATATCCAATAGAAGAAGATGGTGGTGATTTTTACTACAAAAGGTATACTTCTAAACATGCTTTTATGCTTTTATGTGTAGTTAATTTTAAAAAAAAAATAGAAAGCATTAGTTTTTTTATGTTATATAAGTGAGTAGTTAGGGCATAATTGTAGTGGATTATTATAGTTTTTTATGCTTTCAAACAAGGTGAATTAATTCGATCGATGGCACACAATTGTACGGTAAATATGGGGGAACTCTGCTTATGGCCATTGCCCAAGACGGTAACTCAAACATTTTACCCACTGCATTCGCCGTCGTTGAAGGTGAAACTAAGGAGGCATGGTCATTTTTTCTCTCACACCTCCATAAAGCCTCGCTCTCACCTATCCACTCCGAGATAAGGTTCTGGACATCTTGGTCCGTGTAAGGAGTCCACTCAACCTACACATATTATATAGAAATGAAAAACTAAATATTTATGGTATTTAATAAAAGAATTTAATAAACAAACATGATAATGGCATACCCATGAATCCCGATCGTGTTAAGCACCACGCCAGGTCCAAAGTCTACTCTCTTCATGATCATTCAGAGGCTCATATCCATCCCATCTGTATGATCGTTCAATATCCACATGTCATAATGCTAAATAAATAAATAAATAACTAAATAAATCACTACATAATTACATTAAATAATACCTTTCGGCTAAGGGATATACAAGCTCGTCAAATCCATGTGGTCGGCATGCAGGGATACGATAATATGCCCAAGACAGGAGTAAAGTAAAGTGGCGCATCCACCCAAGTTCTGCTGCCGATGTCAAGTGCTCCGACACATCATCCGATACAGGAAGGCGAGCACGGCAGAACCCCAGCTCAGATGTCCGCACAAATCTAAGTCAGCTAATAGAGGTAGCCACCTCATGTGAACTCTGGTAGCTGACCCATCCGAGAATAAAAAGCCTCCTATAAGCTGCATTATGTATCTTCGGGTATATCGCTCTAGTCGCTCTCGAGAGGGATGCTCTTCTAATACCCCACATACTGTATTCCTGAACCATGACAAGTTAACGCTCCATTTCTGCCTTTGCCTGTCATTAGTCTCCGGTACTGCGCCTAATAACTCCTGGGAAATCTGCTCAATAGAACGTCCATCGTGATAAAGCTCCCAGCCTGTCATGCAACCACTGACAGGATCTCGACTGATAGGAAGTCCTAGCTGATAACACACATCCTGAAGTGTGATAGTCATCTCGCCACACGGCAGGTGGAAGGTGTGCGATTCTGGGCGCCACTTTTCAATCAGAGCAGAGACCAATGCGTAGTCATGATCAAATAAACCCATATATGTTACCTGCTCAAAACATGCATGTCGTAGGAATGGTCTACAAAGTTCGTGGGGTAGATCCAACACTAATCGCCGTATACACAGTACTTGCGTAGGCTAAAACAAAATATTGCATTGATTAAAATAAATAAAATTTAAATGACAATAAAAAATAATCGACAAAAAGATAAAATACAAAATGACTATACCAATTGCTGAAGCATTCCAGCAATGTGAGCAACGTGATCTGTCGTATCATGTCTGTACATTGTATCCTCATAACCTCTAAGTAATTCATCCGGAGGCTCCATAAAAATCAGCGTACTACAATAACATGCGTAACCGAATTATTTAAAATAAACTAATCATAATACTAACTAATTATTTTAACAAAATATAATAATTGAAACTAACTAATTATTTTAACAAAATATAATAATTTCGATAAACATTGCTAATTATATCTATTTATTTCTAAGTTAATTATTATAAACTACATAAATATTTTCTATTAGAATAACTATATAAACAAATGCTAATAACTATGCTTATGAACTAAATAAAACAAATTATAATTGAAGCTAAATAATTATTTTAAATAAACTATAATTATTTCTATAAATATTATAATTAAATACTAACATCACCTAAAATAAATATATAATCTAATCCTAAACTAAAAAACTAACGTAAATAATAATAATCTAACCCTAATAACATAAAAAATAACCTAAATAAATAAATTAAACATTAAATAAATAAAAACAAATAAAATGAAAATAAATATAAAAAAAAGGAGAGAAGAGGAAGAAGTTACCTGGAGATTGGCGAGAGAAGGGAGAGACCAGAGGGTGAGAGAGGAGAAATGTAAGAGCGGTGAAAAATGGCGCTGTAAAAGCGCTTTTATAGGAGGGGACCACACACGGATCAGGAAAGCTGTGCCCGACCTGGGCTTTGCACATGCAGATCGGGTTGGGTTGTGGTGATCCGCTTGCAGATTTGGTAGGGTTGTCCCGATCCGTGTCCTTACCTAATAAAAAAAATGTTTTCTCGTATATTATGTTGTTTTAATTTTTTTCAGATATAATGTCTTTTTTTTTAATTTTATAACAGAAAAAAAACCTCTTCCTTTATCCCAAATTTGTATTTATGTGTGAATACGATTTTTTTTTTAATGAAAATGCATTGGAACTAGAACTGAAGATGGAAAATGATATTCGCTGCTATTAGGATTAAATAAATAAAAGAAAAAAACAAATACATTTAAATTTGAAAATAAAAAAAAATTAAAATTTAAAAAGATAAGAGAATCAATTACATATTAACACATTTTTCTCATCATAATGGCCCACCACGGAGCATAGGAATAAAACGTGGGTTTTATTCCTGAAAATAAGCACAATAAATAATTATAAATTAAAATAAATCAAGTTTTGTCTTCTGAAAATAAATTTATGGCTAACTTATTGATACATTTTTATGTATGCGTAGACTTTTCGTAATAAATCTTCCCACTATTTGATGCAATAAATGCGTTCACATCATTATTTTCACCAATACATGCATTCTCTCTATTTTTTTTTTTCTCTCCATTTTAAAAAAACACTTATCTTAAATAGATACATATTAAATTTGTTAATATAAAACTCTTATCAATGGTTAAACTTAAAATTAATCTAAAAAAATAATATAATACAACATAATATACTAAACTTAATATTTTTAATAAAATAGTTTTTATGGGTGTCTTTTAAATAAAATAGTTAATTATATATCTCTCAATCAATTATATGTTATTTTATTAACTACTTAGCATTTAATATATAGGTTTCAATATTTTTTTACTAGCTATATATAGGTTTTATTAACTATTACTATTATGTACATATGTATTACTTAGCATCTGATATATAGGACCATATATGGTTGTGAGAATTATATTAAAACACATAGATTTTATTAACTATTACTATTATGTACGTAGCATCTAATATATAAGTTTCAATTTTTTTTTTTACTATATATGATTTCAATTTAGTGTATTATGTTGTATTATATATATTGAGCTTTTCTTTAATTAATTCTAAGTTTAAGTCATTGATAAGAGTTTTATATTGGCAAATTAAAAATATATGTATTTAAGATAGGTGTGTTTAAGAAAAGAGAAAATAATAAATAAAAATGAGAAGAATATATTTATTGTTAAAAATGATAATATGAATATATTTATTGTATTAAATAATGAAAAGATTTAATATTAACCATCTAAATCAATTTATAAATACATTCTTATATTCTAATATAAAAAACTCATTCTCATAAGATATATTATATGTATATTAGCTTCTTACCAACATAACTGTGCAAAGAAAAATATGAAATTTGCAATGTGTAAACTTGGTGCAAATTTTGTGCGAATGGCACCATATTCGTCCAATAGTGTTAAGAACAATGTGTTTTAATAAAGACTTTTTAAATAGGCGAGTTTGATACAAATGCAAAACCAAAAAATTAAATTTCAATAATTAAATACTTTTTTATCTTTTCTGGTGTTAAAAATTTTTGATAATTTATTTTAGAAAATTTTCCATCAATAAATGTTCACCTTGACAAAATTTAATATATATAATTTTTAAATATTCGAGCATATAGTCTTAAATAATATCGGTATAACTTCTTCAAATATCATTGACTTGTTTGGACAGCTTCTCGTAAAAGATCTTTTTTCGAGCTATCTCTTTTTTAAATATCTTTTGCAAAAGTAAAAGTAATTTTATGTTTGGATGTCTTATATAATATCTTTTTATATGTTTATGTGTACACCTAGCAAAACCGTTATCAATTACAATTATATTTTGGTACAATAATGTAAAAGTACTTTTTTGTTTATTTACTATGTTAAAAACATTTTTTTTGGAGTAAAAAAATCTTTTAAAACAATATAAAAAAAATCTTCTGAAAAAAGTTTTTTTTTATTTTACTAGTGTTTTTACTTTTACTATTAGAAATTACTTAAACACATTAGAAAACATAAAAAGATTTTTTTTCAGAAATAGATTTTTTTTAACCAAATAATAACATCCTAAAGCTTATATCTTCACCTAGGATATACATCTTCATTCATTTAACTTGTATTTTTTTATTTTTAAATAAACTTTTATATTAATTTTTAAGTGTATAAAGAAATCAGATAAAATAATCTTCTAATTTAATATCATATTTACTAAAAAATTACATAAATAAAAGTAATTTAATACTGTAATATTCGTTTAAAGTACAATAATGTTATTATTTAATTTTTTCTTCTTTTCGTGAAATGATATTATCTTAGTAAATGTATAACGAGAAAATGTAAGAAGCTATTAGACTTTATGTTATTGAGTACAAATGTATATTTTTAAATTAGAAATCATTAATATATAATTACTTATAGGGCTAAGTAATTTTATAATTTAGTTAATTTAATTTTGATTCAAATCAATAAAGTGAATTAGATATAACCTCGGCAGAAATTTCGGTCATAATTTTCTAGTGGCCTTTTTCTTTCTTTAATGAAAGTACATCAACTGGTTAATTATATATAGGGTATAATAAGAAAACAACGATGTCTGCTAATCAACAAAAATTTAACTAATATTAGTCAATAATTTAAATTAGATGTTCTATTTTTTTAGATTTCGGATGTTCAGTTTCTAGGTTTCGGATGTTCTGTTTTTAAAAAATATAAAGTTGGCAAATTGTTAGTTGTTTTAGTTTTCGAATGTTCTATGACTTTCATTGTGAATGTTCTATTAACAATGGTTACGAATGTTTTATTTTTTTTTGTTAGTTTATTAATTGGTTAGAAAAATATTAATTACACATACATTCTCATAAGAAAAAAATGAAAATTTACTTCAATGTAACTATCATATGCATATGTGTAATTTTATTTTTATTAATTTTTAAAGTCAAATTATATATTCTTCATGTCATCTTCATTCCAAAAAGGTATATTTTCTATTTTTATTTATTAATTTTTTCATGGAGTTCACCTTTTTTTTAAGAAGAATGATTTTCTGGTAGTTTCGTACTCTTGGAAGTTGAGTGAGACTTTTTTACTAAGAGATATATGCAATTATTATATACTATAGAAAACGTTTTAAGTATACCTGGAACATCGATGTTCTTGTGCTTTTAACCATTGATCTTAGTTTTATATATATTTTATAATTAAAATTAATTAACATCAACGGTTAAAAACATAAGAACACCTGGTTCCTGGGTATACCAGAAACGCTTCCTATACTATATTCTATTGAATAATTAATGGTCAAATTAATTTTTGAAAGATGGGTTGATACTCAAATTCGTCTCTAAAAGATTTTATTAATCAAATAAATCCATAAAAAATTAAATTAATCATATTCGTTTTTTTGTGACTTCATATTTTGTTAATAATTGGCCATATGAAACTTTAATAACACTCTACAAACAATGTCGTCTTGATTATAAGAAGTATTTGGATAAAAATGACACCCTTTTGTGTAAATAATGAGAATAATTTTTCAATTTGTAAATTTACGGTACGGTTATCATATAAAACGTCATTATTTTTCTAAACAACTCTTATTCATCAATACAACGTTGTTTTTGAGGTGGCGATATGTTGTTTAACATTCAATGTGGATAATTATTAACAAAAATTATTAATAGAGTTACAAAAAGACAAGCAATACTACCCTTTTTTTATTTGTGGGAGACTTCACCTGAAGATCACGTTGAGAATGGTTAGATGATTTATTTAAATATATTTTGTTAAATATATTAACTCGTCTAACAATTTATAATATAATCTTCACGTGAATATTTTTTTTCATTATTGCTTCTATTTTATTTCAACTTGAATAAAAATTTAAATCTAGATCCAAATTAATTTAAATTTAGTCTCTTGAGTAAATTCCATAACTTATTTTAGTGTTTGGCCAATTATTGTTTGGCCAACTATGTTGTGTCACTCTAGTGATTTATTGGCCAGAAATAAAATTTACAAAATTTGTATTAGGGACTAAATAGTTAATAATTTTAAATTTTCAAACAGTTAAAGCTAAAATACCTTTTTAATTTTAGGAACCAAATTAAACCCTTTACTCCTACTAATTAATGTACATGAGATTGTGTTAATTTCCAAATTCTTTGGTGATCTCTTAGTAAGTGTGAGCTACATTCTAAGTGGAAAAAACCATTTGGCCACAGTGATGAAAGCAAAAGCACTAAACAAAGCTACCCCAAATGAATTTAGCAAAGCATGCTTAATGACCCCTATGATTTCCTCAAGTCACGGGTTATTGGAAGCACGATTAACAAGCTTGCTTGCGCAAAAGGCTATGACATCAATTATGTTCTTGATGGTGAGAAGAAATTCAAGCCAGCAGCAATAGTGAAAGATAACAAATCAGGGAGTATGCCCATTGTTTTTTTTCTCCCCACTTCGGTCGAACTATAAAAAAAATAGGGAAATGTGTTGGAATTTTACACAAATGTCCCTGGTTTGCAGTTTTATACTGGGACCTACACTAGTGATGTGAAGGATAAAGGTGGATTTGTGTATTAAACTATTTATCTCATCTTGGATTATGTTTGGAGAGCCATGCTTTTTCCTGACTCAATGAATCACCCTAATTTACCTTCAACAATGTGATCTCCTGAAAAGCCTTACAAGCATTGTATGCTCTCAAATTTTCCACAAGTTAGTGCACCATGTTGAATTTTAGTACATCATGCACTAAAAGTAATTAATTGAACAATATAAATTTGAACTATAAAAAAGTAGCATTTATCATAGTTCAAATTTATTCAATCAAATTATCTTAGTGTATGGTGAATTGAGTTTAATATAATATGTTCTAATGGTAATTGAGTTCTGAACCTAATGAATTACGAGGATACTCGTGAGTGCTTGTGACTGAATTGTCTGAGCTACTTGAATCCAGAAGCCTTTTCATGGCTGGGTTAACGGTAAAGTAATTCGAGGTAGAGGCTACTTGGTTCCTGAGGTATGTAGGTACTGGGCTACTGGTGAGTTGACCCGAGATACTTGACTCCGAAGTTACGGAGGCCCCTTGCCGGAATCCAAGCATAGCCGGAGAAGTGATTAGGGGGCGCCGGAAGGGCCACCTGAAAGGAGACTCTGACGCTCAACGTCAGCAGAGTATTTGAGGTTAGGGAGTGAGAAAGTGAACTTAACTCACCTTTGAGTGACCTCTCCCTTTTATAGTGTGGCTTTGTGCCATTGACATTAAGGTGGAGTAATTACCATTAGTGGTGTGCATTAATGTTGATGAGTTATCATTGTATATTGGTGGATAGATTTCATAACTGTTGCCCTTTGGCTTTTAGATTTCTAGTGAGCCTTGATCAAGGGAATCCAATGTGAAGTGGCCCCTTGAGTTGCAGATGTTGACTAGGGTTTGACCTTTCCCTCTTGTTGGGCTTAGGTCTATTTTTGGCTCAAAGCGCAATGATACAGAAGTGTTTGGACTTTAGAGGTATTAGGCTGCAAGATTCTGAGCTTAGGGTTTGTCCAGAACATAATACATAATAAGTTACTGTAACATAATTCCACATTTTATCCATACTTCTTGGGGTTCATTGCAATGGAAATAAGAATGGTTGTTACTGTCACAATTTGTGCACTTTATAACTCTTCAATACATGTTTTTCTGCGGCCAGAGACCAGTGCTTAGAACGTCGTCGACGGCAAAGAACCCAGGGCGAAAAATATGGGGCTGGGTGAACTATCAGGTAACGTGTACTTTCATTGTGAGTTTCATGTAAGTTTGATTAAGAGTATTACTTTTGTGGATTCGGGGATTTGTTTTTTTGGCTTTTAGATTAGTGAAAGATGTGATTACTTCGCTTGGGCAAAGGTTGAAGGAGAAGACCCAACACCACACGTAGTAAAGCTGAAGAAGAAAATGTCTATTTTGAAGGGAAAATTGTCAGCATCTGAGAGAAATTTATGGATTGCTATTGCACTGGGTTTATTTGGATGGATGGTGGTAATATTATTGTTATTTAATGGGTTAGTTAGTCTATCTAAGATGCGGATTCCATAGATGTTATATTTGAGTTGCCTAGTTGTTGTTAGCATTATGGAAATGGGTAAATTATGAAGTGTAAATGTGATTGATAATGGCATTAGAAAATTTATGTAAAGGATTTAATGATGAAATATTTTGTTTGGGAGATATGAATTTAGTAATGAAATGCTGATGATGTATCCAAAGCTTTTGATGTATCAAATGTTAACAATACTAAACTTCTTATGAATTTCTTTATTGTAGAAACTTTCCAATTAAGAAGAAAGGTTGTTTAACATAAAAGTGTAGAATTGTTTAACATCCACTTTGATTTAACAACTAAGAATGTAAACTTCTAACCACTTTGATTTACCTTTTGTTGGTCAGATATAAAAGTGCAATATTTAAATTTGTCAACTCATAAATCATTGCATAAGTTGATCAAAACCAAGTTCAGGAGTCCTTAGTCTCTACCTCAATAACAGCATATGCAATAGGCAAGATCTGGTCATTGGGATCCCATCCAATGACAGTCAATAACTGTCCTCCGTAGGTGTTTTGATAAAGCATTCATCAAGGCCAATTATGGGTCTGCACACCATGAAACTCTTCTTACAAGAATCTAAACAAATGTAGATTCTCTCAAAGGTTGGCCTCATGTTTTCCCAGGCATTGGCCTCTCTAATGCAAACTCTGGAGGTCTCTGGACTTGGATAACAACTCTTCGACTTCCATGTATCCTCACGTGTAAGCTTTCCGCAATATACTTTTCTCATGAACATCCTTCAACACATATTACCTTCACTCGTCGCTCATTGCACTTTGCAAATTTTAGTCCCCTCCCACTATGGACAACAACACTAATTATAGTCTTTGAATTGGTCTCTTGAGACAAAGAGTACCAACTTTCCACCTGTACTGGCTCATGTTCTTCATATTTTTGTGCAGTGGATACTTCTTCAATGAAACATCTCCTTCTTCATCACTTGATGGGAAATCTGGTAATTCTTCTCTGTCATATCCATCAGCTTCATCTCTAAAACCCATCCATCGCTACTTCCTTACCCTTCTTGAAAGTAGGGGTAGGTTGCCCATGCTGCTCTGGTAAAACATTCTCCTCTTCAGCAATTGATTTAACCTCAACATCATAGAACCAACCATACACATTCACGTCATCATCATTATCATCAAATGCAATATTATGTGCACTATCTTCAGATTTTGTATTACTCCAAGGTAGATCACTGTCTGAACCATCACTAGTAGGCTCAAAGTCCTAATCTTATGAATCATCATCACTCTTTGATTTTGAGCCCTCTAACTCAGCAAAACCTTCCTCCAATTCACTAGAAGATCCCTTATGACTAATGCCTTTTCCAACAATAGGACATGTTGCTTGGGGCCTCTTGCCTTCCTTTGGCCAGTGATACCTGTTGGGCCTTACCAATAGGACCTACCCAAACCCAGCAAGCCCAACACCACCATTACAAGGCCCATCAACCTCTTCTACTTCAATTTCTTCAATGATGCATGAATTTCTCCAGAAATCACTCTTTTGCACAACATACACCTCCACAATGTCATCCCCCAGCCCAATTTTTGCAAGCTCTAGAGCATCCTTATCGGTTTGAATCATCTCCAAGCCATCCTCTGTATTTTCTGTCACAGACTTGAACCACATTGCTGTGATACCATTCTTTGGATATCCTATTTTAGTTACCAACTCAACAACTTCCAGCAAGCGCCACCTATCTTATCACAGTTTTCATAAATCGTCGTCTCATCACCCACGTAGCGTAAGGGTTCTCCATGAAGCCCAAATCTTCCCCCGTGACACACTTTCACACTAAAATATGTCATTCCACCACCACTTGTCAAACGAGGAAAACTAACTAAGAAGAATACTCGCGGACAACATAAGAGGACCAACAATCTATCAAGCCTCAACCATGATCATGCACAAAAGATAAAAAATGGAAACACTGAAGTAAATCAAGCATCGTATACCAAAATCCAAACTTGCAATCACCAAAAAACAAACAAAATGCCAAGAATAAAACCCTAAATTAGCAATGCTCAACATTTACACAACAAAAATCTCAAACAACCCGAAATCAACAATGAAAGTAGAATCGCAGAAATACCTTTCTCTGGCCATGTCAATGAAGCAAAGGAACCCAAACACTACTTGCAGTTTCGTTCGCAACACCCACAAACAGCGATTCAGTTTTTCTGCCTCTGCTAACCAAGATAGTATGATGATTAGCTAAGGCATTGGGGTTTTTGTTTTCGTTCGAGTAAGGAAGAAAAAAGAGAAGACAAAGTGTTAGCGTAGTTGAGAAAGAGTCTTCATCATTTTGAACGCCGGTTTTATAACTGAGAATTAAACTAACGGCTACATAGACAAACGACGTTAGTTTACCATCCAAAAATTAACGGTCAAACTTGATTGATTAAAATTAAAACGTTTTGGGACTAAAATATAACGTTTAAAAACTTTAGGGACCAAATTAAAAAACGACCAAAACATTAAGGACCAAAACAGTACTTTACCCTAATTAATATTATTCAAATAACAAATTAAACATGTGAATAATATATTCATAAAATTATAATAATTAAGTCTTTAAAATAAATAGCAAAAGTGGCTATGTCGTGACCGTGAAGAAACTGGTTATTAACTTATTATTATTATTATTATTATTATTATCATTATTATTATTATTTATATTATTTTTAAGGGTAAAAGATAAATATATCCCTTACTTTTTTTAAGTGGACAGAAATGCCCCATTTTATTGAAATACCCACATGCCCCTAACCTTTGAGAAAAGTGAACATTATTACTCTTTTGTTGGTCTAACCCACGTTGTGACCGTTATAAAGGTGTGCGATATGGCTAGTCAATGGCGCCTAACTGGCCGTAACTGAGGCACGTTGTACATATTAGACCCATAATGGACATTAGACAACAAAACGAAATCGTTATCCCTCTTTTATATGAATCCTTTATAATTAGGATTTTATTCCCACAAAAGAATCGACTTCGCTTTGTTGTCTAATGTCAATTACGGGCCTTGTATGTATAGCGTGCCTCTGATACAGCCAACTAGGCGTCATTGACAGTCACATTACACGCCTTCATAACGGTCACACGTGGGGTAGATCAACAGAGGGGTATAATGTCTACTTTTCTCAATAGTTGG
Organism: Stylosanthes scabra; assembly: GCA_036250425.1. Lineage (NCBI taxonomy): Eukaryota > Viridiplantae > Streptophyta > Magnoliopsida > Fabales > Fabaceae > Stylosanthes > Stylosanthes scabra. Next base: position 41,759 of record JASCZI010120976.1, on the reverse strand, counting down.
GGGTATGTAGGTATTTTAGTAAAGTAGAGGGTATTTTTGTCCATCACAAAAAAATTAGGACTATATTTGTCTTTTTATCCTATTTTTAAAGTAGGAAGAAGAAGAAAAAAACAGCAGAAGTGCATAACACAAGACAAAGCTCGCGAACAGTTACCCGTCATTCCGATTTGTTACGTATCAGGGAGGCATCATCAGGCATATACCAACAAACACAATAAGCCATAAAAATTGAAACACCACCACCACCGCGGATCCAATCTTGCCGGAGAAAAAAAAGCGGTGGTGGCGCCCCCCACCGTGGTAACCTAACAACCGATAAATTAAGCTAAGGATCCTTCTAGAGTTCTGAGTACTTGACTATCTTGTGTTGCGTCGTTTGTGGCGCGCGCGCATCGTAGCGGAGATGTGGGTGTTTTACCTGATCTCGCTGCCTCTAACGACGGGTATGGTGCTCATGACTCTGAGGTACTTCGCTGGGCCCCACGTCCCTCGCTACGTCCTCTTCACCGTCGGATACACCTGGTTCTGCTCCCTCTCCATCATCATCCTCGTCCCCGCCGATATTTGGGATGTAAGTTTCAAACCCTTCTCCTCTTCTTCTTCTTCTTGTTCTTCTGATTTTGATCAACGATCTGCTTTCGTTTCTGTGCGTTTTTGATATGCTTGTTCGTCGATTGCACTGAGGGATTCTGCAACTGTGTTGAGCTGGATTGCTTAATTTTTAGTTATGTTTGATTAGGGAATGGATCTTTAACTATTAGTCTACTAGCTATTAATTGTTCCATTCGTTGTTTCGATAAACCTTGATTCCCTGCCAAACCTCCTCTTATTGGTAGGAAGAGATGAATGTAATGTATTCTATTACTAGCCATTTCGTTTGATCATAATTTTGACATTCTAAACTATATGTGTAATGAAAATCACTTCTAGAAAGAAGTTTAAGTTGATGAGGAAGACATACGTGCAAGAGCCTCATTTAATCTGTGTGATTCTCTTGCATAAGTTTATTTTATTTATTAGTAATTTTTAATTCTTTTTGCTTCTCCTATGATGAAATTCTTTTTCTTTTGGGTTTAACAGTGATTGAATTTTAGACCTTTCGGTTATAGATATTCTGGTATTATGTTATGAAATGTTTGAAGAAAGCTTATGTTGACAGTAGGAGGTAGGAGGCAAATGAATTGTTAGATTTCTAACAATAAGCATATTAAACTCACTTATACTCCATTTTACTGTAGCCTATAGCTTCTACAATGGATCCAAACGCAGCCCGCTGTGTGCTGGGGGGTTGTTTGTTTGGGCGAATAAGGTTCAGTACTTCAGGGACAAAAAATGGTTGTAGTGAGAGATTAAATTGCTTTAAAACTGATGAAACAAATGCATGGATTAGATTGCTTTTGAGGTAATTCCTAGATGCTGGTAATGGTTTACGAAAGCGAATGTGTACTGAGTTATGAAAATCTTTTGGTACATTCATTTTGGGGACATGGTAGCTGCATGGCTTTTTATTTTGTAGTTTAGCTTTCGTCAATTAAGTCAAGGTTGTTCAGGAATTGTGGCCACTTTGCTACAATCAACTCCAATTAAATAGTTCTTGAGCTTCTAAAGAAACTATTCTCCCCTTCCTCCTTAAATGGAAGACTTTTGGAACTATACATTATTAAAAGATGAAGAGTAGTGTGGTTAATCGATCTTTATGTATTGTATTGAGGATCTTTTGTCCTCGATGCCCTTTGTAATATCATTTTGTTAATAATATTTTTCATCTTTTATCAAAAATAGAAACAAAATAAAGTACTGGGGTCAATTGAAGAACTATGTGTGCATTGATTTCTTTATATAATGGTGTTTGTATTACACATGCAGACAATGTCATCTCACCATACAAACAGAGGCATTTCTTTCTTCTGGAGCTGGTCATATTGGAGTACGTTTTTGCTCACTTGGTACGCTTAGTGTAAAGTTTTATGATTATATGTTTGCATCACTTTCACATAAACACCAAAGTTTTGTAATTGTTTTTTGTTTATCATACGACTATTGCTCTCTCATTGCCAAACAGAACAATCTTCCGGAACTTGTTTTGAGTCAGTTGTCTATGCACTTTGTCATGTGTCCAATATTTGATCAAATCAAGTCAAAGTAACTAGTTAATGAATGTATATAACCTTCATAGGCACTTGTGTTTAGATTAATGTTATTTTTCTTCTGGTTGGAAACTTTGACACTAGCAATAGTTATCTTTTGGTGTCTCTTCTACCAATTTCCTAATGTATGGCACAATGCATGCTGCTGCCTTTTTTCCCATTACATATCATACTCTGAACTTTACCAGAAGAAATAATGAACTGCACAACATGATTTAGTTATTATTTATAATCATAAATTGTAACCAATTGTCTATGTGACCAAAATGCCATTTGCTATGTGTTTCCTCTTTTCATATGCTTGCCTTCGTACTAAGCATGATTATTTCAAGGAATTATTTAAGTAAGTAAAATTTACATATTAGAGATGCAAATTTCCTCATTTTACATTATTTATCCTAAGCAGGGCTGTGGTGCCCCTTATTCAGGGTTTTGAAGATGCTGGGGATTTCACCGTATCAGAAAGATTGAAGACTAGTGTACATGTTAATTTGCTCTTCTATCTAATTGTGGGATCCATTGGCCTATTTGGACTTATTCTTCTCGTTATGATGCATAAGACCTGGTCAGTTCTCTTTTTTTATCCTTCAATCCTTTTTTAAAACTTTTTTCAAATTTAGATTTTAGTTGGTTGTAGTATGATGTTCACCCTAAGCCAGTGATACTGTCTTCTATTTTATTTTTTTATTATTTTTTTAATATAATATTCTCGCTTTTTGACCGCATGACTTTATATGGTTTCCTCAAAGACATGCATAAAAATCAAAGGCCTATTTGGTTTTTCATTTTCTTTTATTGTTTGTAGTCTTAGGATTTTATAAAGGAAAAAGTGGAAATTATGTAAACACTATAAATCCTGTTTCCTATTTTTGTTTTCGTTTTTCATATTTATTACCTTCACGAGATTTCTAGTTGGTTGATACTTCGGTGTAAACAGGAAAGGAGGTCTTTTGGGGTTTGCCATGGCTTGCTCAAATACTTTTGGACTTGTTACTGGTGCATTTCTTCTTGGCTTTGGTTTAAGTGAAATTCCTAGAACCATTTGGATAAATGCTGACTGGACCACCCGCCAAAAAGTTCTTTCTCACAAAATTGCCAAAATGGCTGTCAAACTTGATGATGCTCACCAAGAACTTTCAAATGCTATTGTTGTAAGTGGTTTGATCAAGTTCTTAAGAAATTTTATTATATAAATTTACCATTATAAAATAAAAGGCATCAGTATAAATGGATTTATCAAAAATTTTGTTTTCTGATAGAGCCAATGTAGTCATTTGGTCAATTTAGCTGACCTATTTTGTTAGCTTTCCCTAATGTTTGGTACTTGCACCCAAGTCCAGACAAAATTTTCTTGTTTGAATTGTTTCTTAAATATATTTTTCTTTTTTAAGAAAAAACTGATTGTTGAACCGTTCCACTAGTTGGCCGCACCATCTGGATTTATTCAAGTTATTGGTACATTGGACATATACTAATTCTAAAACTTATATTCAAAGTTGGAATACTTCATGGAGCTGATTCATGTTTTCTGTTTAGCGTCTGTTGTCTTGGTTCTTCCCTTCTCCTTCTTAGCAAGAGCAGAAAATAGATTGTTTGTGACCTGTTGGAAGACTTCTAAAGAGGTTGTTGATTCCAATTTAGAACCAGGTAACTTCATAAGTTGTTGGAGAAAACACCTTACCACAAGTAAAGATATTTAAGTATTTTGGGTATACTATCAGTGGAGAAATCAAGGAGGATGCAAAACATAGGATTCAAGCATGTTGGTCAAAGTGGCAAAGTGATCCCATTGCCATTAGACCGGCTTTGTTATATGGAATGGAGTGTTGGACGACAAAAGTGGACATGAGCATAGTGTGGCAAAGATGAGGATGCTTAGATAGTTGGGCAGCCAAACATGTATGGACAAAATAAGAAACGAGGATATAAAAGAGAAAGTTGGAGTATCACCTATTGTTAAAAAGTTAGTACAATCTCGAGTTGGTTTGGACTTATGGTGAGAAAATTTGCAGACCATCAAGGTAGGAGGGTGAATTAGATGGAAGACAGATAGATGGTGAAAGGTAGAGGAAGACCTAAGAAAACCATATGCGAAGTGGTTAAAGGAGATCTATGTCTAAACGGTCTTAATGTAAAAATGATACATGATAGGGTATAATGTTGTCGTTTGCTCCATATAGCTGACTCCACCTAGTAGGATAAGCATTTGTTGTTGTTGCTTGTCAATAGTATATTGGTGGCGTTTTGGTGTCTCCTAAATTAACTATGTAATATTGCAATTGACTAACTTTTCTGGACATGAGACATCTCATGTATAAATTGTTATCATTATTTTTTACTTGTTTGTGTGAGTAAAGGAGGATGTAATATAAGGATAGATTTTCAGACAAAAGTGCATCCTTAATTCTGCACTTAATCCGTGAAAATTTTTTGTGGAGCTTGACGGTTTATTACCTTATTTCTTTAGGTTGCTCAAGCAACATCGAAGCAAATGTCCAAGCGTGATCCTTTGCGGCCGTATATGAATGTCATTGATGATATGATTGCTCAAACGGTAATGAGATTGCATCATTTGACTATGGATTTGTTTCTTGGTTATACAAGTTTTAACATTAAGAATTTCAGTTTCGGGAAGACCCCTCCTTCAAACCACAAGGTGGTCAATTAGGGGAAAATGATATGGATTACGATACAGATGAGAAGTCAATGGCAGCATTAAGGCGTCATCTTCGGAGTGCTTCTGAGGAGTATCAAAGATATAAGAGGTGAGAATATGACCAATCCAGTCTCTTATTGGTGTAATTTACTTTTGACGTTAGTTGTGGATTCTGGTGTCTAATACAACAGCAGTTAGTGTAGATCAATTTATGTTCTTACTTCTTAGAATGAGGGTAAACACTCATCATATCGCTTCATTAGGCCTTTCTTATTTAAAGCAAATCAATCCGATAATGCTCTGGTTAATTTGCCTATTAATTTCAATACTTCGGTTTGTAATTGGACATGGAAGAGACTCATTTTTGCCTCATAGCTTCTAAGAGTAAATGTGACCTTGTAATACCTGACTTTTTTATGCTACCCTATGGTGAAATGTATTCTTTCTACCTTATTATAGAATTAGAATAATTAATTTATGTCTCGTGGGAGTGGATATGCTGACATCTTGATTATTTAGTAGTAGCTCTTTTTCACATCCTTGCAACTAAGGTCGATTAAAATTTTCCGAGTTAACCTCCAAAATTGCCCATGAATTTTCATTTCGCTGACAAAAATGCCCCTGAATTTTGGAAACGACAAAAGTATCCTCTAATTTTCATATGTGACAACAGTACCCATTTGTTAATAGTTAACGTTATGATAGTTAGGTAACAAATGGATACTTTTGTCACATTTTAAGAAAACTGTAGGGCATTTTTGTCCGCAAAATGAAAATTCATTGACAATTTTGGTAGTTAACTCAAAATTTTCCTTTGGCAATAGCCAAATTTTATTTAATGATGTTGCTCATGCAGTGAGTATGTGGCTTATGTACTTGAAGCCCTTGAATTGGAAGATACGATACAGAATTATGAACGCCGCAACTCAACTGGATGGTTTGTTTCAAATTTTGTTTTCCCACTTTTTGGTCTTGATAGTTATAATGTTACATGTCCAGATGACTCAAAACAATTTATCCTTTAATTTCAGGGAATATAATTCAAGCATTAGACCTGCTCGGACTGGCAAGTTGGGATCCCTGTTGGATACTTTAGGTAATTATGAGAATCATTATTAGCCACCCACTTCTTCTTAACTTCATGGAATATCTCTTTGCTGCATGATCAGTAGCAGCGACCATTTTTAATTGGTTAAAAATGTGCTTTTTATACGTGTTGCCAAGTTTGAGTTTTGTTTCCATATCAGTCCCTATACATGATAGATTAGTTGACACTATGATTTTAGGAACTTCTTTACAAATAATTGCATGTGTGGGGACTGATTTTAAAGAGAAATGCTAGACATACAAGCATTTTTGCCAACCAAGTTCAACCAAGTTGATCCCAACCTAACAAAAACCACTCACATTAGTTGAAGAAGGAGAAAGAGGAGGAGACACATAACAAAAATGGGGACTTAGTTGGAGTTGGCTACAAAAATGACTTGTTCATCTAGCATTTCTTGATTTTAAAATCTTGTCATGTAGGTAAAAGTTTCATATAATTTCAGTAAAAACTCTGCATCTCTTTTGATGAATATGTAATGTTTTGGGATTTGATTTCTAATTATTCTCTGTAGAATTTTTCTGGCGGTGCATTTTGAGGAAACAAGTTGCGAAATGCATGGCTGTTATCCTCGGTACCATGTCTGTTGCGATTCTTTTCGCAGAGGCAACTCTTCTTCCCAGTGTTGATCTATCACTTTTCTCCATTCTTATAAAATCTGTTGGAGGACAGGAGGTGTTTGTTCAGGTAGACCAAGTTTGCCTTAAATTTTTGGTTTTCTCTAATTTGAACGTTAAGATGTTTACAAATAATTTCTTTTAACCTAGTGAAAAGAAACATTTTTGTGAAGATTTAAGCCATGCATGTATAAGTATTAACTAATTCATACTTTGAAACAGAAAATAACTCATTGAATTATTTATAGTTTGGATGTATCTACTGTTGGAACCATACGCCTAGAACTAACAGCAATAAATCTTGACTTCGGGAAGTGCTGCATATACTAAATAAAGACACGTTGTATGGTCTTAATTAAGACTCGCTACTTAGGAGTAAATAGCCTTCGGTTTTAAGTAAACAATATGATCATCTGAAAGATATTTTTATTGTCCTAATTGCAAAAAGTTATCGTTCTATCATGTTAATTGAAACCTTAAAATATAAAAAATAGAGACGTGAATTGTGAAAGCATATGTAGTGTGATTAATATCCAAAAATAAAAAATGCGTTGCAGCTCCTCTCAAGCTGCTAGTATTATTTAAATGAAGGCATACTCCTTTTTGAATCTCAGCATAATCTTCTATTAGGCTATGGTAGCATCACAAACAAGGCCATTGCAACTGCTTAAACGTTTACTTTTATTGTCCCTGTACTGTCAGATGTTACTTTATTTGTAAATTGTAATAATTTGAATCTCATGTTATTTAATATTTGTGGTGACTCTTTGATCTTCAAGAATGTACATGACATTGTGTCTTCAATCTCTTCCTTAGGTGTTTGCTTTCATTCCTCTCATGTACATGTGTGTCTGTACATATTATTCCTTGTTCAAAATTGGAATGTTGATGTTCTACTCATTGACACCCGGACAGACCAGCTCGGTTAACTTGCTTATGATATGTTCGTAAGTATAATTTATTAATTTATATTACTACTCCCACTACCTCTTATGCATGTTACTTGTTGCCTTAGTTATGAGATGAATAACAGTATTCTGTCGTTACTTCTCCCAGGATGGTAGCTCGTTATGCACCCCCAATCTCTTACAACTTTCTTAATCTCATTCGTCTCGGTCATAATAAAGTGACTGTATTTGAACGGGTAATTTCTTTATCTTATAAATACACTGACTGTTGATTCCCAAAGATGTTACTTTTGTTGCCTAATCCAAAAAAGTGGTGGGCTCTATTTGTTAAGGTTCCATGAATTGTGATCCACTGTGAATAACTGTTTCTTGCTTCCTAGTAATACTTGAAATCCCTGTTTCATAGTCAGTATCATTGGAAGCATCCCATATTACATGACTGTCACACATTGTAACTATACTACTATGTATTTATAAAATTTATTGGCCAAATAGTATTCCCCTTATTTGTGTTTCTATTGTTCTAGATGAAAATAACTTATTTTTGTGAGCATACCATGATTTTCTGTAACAACTGGTACCCGAGAAAAGAAATTAACACACCAGAACCAATATAGAAAGGGAGTGAACCAAGGTGATTAACACTCCATTGATATTTTATTGAATATGAAAGTGCAGAAAATTAACAAGGAAATAGTCTGATAGTGATGACTGAGATTTGGAGACCCAGCCTCTCTCCTAAGTCTATTATGTTCTCTCACTTAATTTTAGTTAGGTCCCCATTTCTAATTTAACTTGGAACGTAACATTTTACTTTTCTGTATTTAGTTTTACACAAATTGTATGTTCATTCGAGTGAGCTAGCAACTGCTAAATTATCTGAAGTCTGAACTTTTTGCATCAGAACAGAGCATGGATACTTCCTTTCCTTCTTGGTATTTCATTTAACTGGTTACACAATATGGCTATGATTGCAGCGAATGGGGAACATTGACAATGCTGTCCCTTTCTTTGGGGATAAGTTTAACAAAATCTATCCACTTATTATGGTTGTATACACACTTTTGGTCGCGAGCAACTTCTTCGACAGAATGTTCTCCTTTCTGGGGAGCTGGAAGAGATACATCTTCAAAACTGAAGCTGAGGATATGGATGGTTTCGATCCATCTGGAGTAATTATTCTCAATAAAGGTATGTAAGGGGTCTTCAAATGCTGTTGCTATTAAAACATAGGCTCAAGTTAGAGGACAAATATACAATATCAGAAGTATTAAGTACTGATCTTCGTCACCTGCGCTTTATTTGTTGTTTTTGTATTATTTGCAGAGCGGTCTTGGCTTGAACAAGGTCACAAAGTAGGTGAGCTGGTTGTTCCACTGGCAAGGAATTTCAATGGTGTTGATATTGAATTAGGCAACAATGTTAAGGTATACAGACATGCCTCCGAAAAAATTGAATCAAAATTTACTTATGTTTTAAATCTGTCATCTAACTAACAAATCCAATATAAATTCTAACTCATGCCTTGTTTGTTTAGGATACAAATGGCGTCGAAATGAATACAAGTTCCGAGTTAATTACCAAAGAAACAAATGAAAGTGTGTCTAAAACTTGGAAGGATGAGACAAGCAGAAGATATGGTTCTAGCAGGGAAGACATAAGCAACAAGTATGCTGCCATTAGGGAGCAGGGTAAACCGAAACCGGATGAAGCCATGGCAGCTTCTTCAGATTCGGTGCTCAATGAAGGAATTGATAGTCCGGGTCACACCGCCAGACCACCACCATCGGGTTTGTCATCGACTTGGCTAAACATGAAGGCAGGCTTTCAGAATTTTAAGGCCAACATAGGGGCCAAAAAATTTATGCCGTTACGGCAAACACAAATACAGGAAAATAATGTTTCCGATGCTTCCTCTTCGGAATCCCTTGATGAAATATTTCAAAGACTCAAAAAGCCTTCCACGCCAAGTCGAGTTAATTATCACGACGATGATTGAGAGTTGAGATGGAGGAACAATACATGTGGTACCTTTTGGGAAGAATGTGCAAGTTCTCTTGAGATTGGGAATGGTGGTCCATATTCCATCATAGTATCATGTACAGTCATGGGAAAATGGTAAATGTTGATATGTTCACAGAAGAGAATTGTAACTCATCCCCCAATTCAGAGTAAAATGGGAATGGGGAAGATATATTGATATTGTGCTAAACAGGAACTCATATACATTAGAAATCAAATCTCATACCAAAAAAACTAAATTGATCCAATGGTGAAAAGAATACAAATTGTACCAGTAGATTGCAATATAGATGTTTTGTTTGCCTGGTTTTGTTTGAGATCCATATTGTACTTGTTCTCTTGAATCTATTCCAGTATGACATGAAATAAAATCTAAATTCTGGCAACGTTGTAGTCAAACATACACATTTTGTTTTTTATTAATATATACACATATTGATGTTAGGTAACACTACATTCACATGCATTTATCCCAATAAAAACAAATATTATTTTTTTAATGTGATTCAAATTTTCTGCATTATACTTTATTATTTCTGTGTTAGACATTATTATTTTTGTGCTTGGCATATAGCCTATTAGGTGTGAGAAGTGAAAATATGTACACCTAGATTTATTTTTTATGTTATTACTAAATTTTATTAATTTAAACCAAAATAATGACAAAAGTATATTTAAGTAGGACAAGTATTTCACACGCATGGTTTAAGTAGATTTTCAATATCCAAGCGTGATTGGTATCTGGTTCTACGATTTGGTTGGAACTTGTAACAGTTTTGCAGCAACAGCATCAAAGCATGACACCTCACAACCGCTGCTAAATTCCATAGCCCTTTGAGTAACATCTAAATTATAAACTGGGGAATTTATTTTAGAGGGAAAAGCGATAGATTTTAATATTATTTGTTCTAAAATATTTATTAATCTAATAGTAAAATCCTATTGCAATTGAGATCTAAAGAGAAAAGATTCTAAGTTTCCTTGAACGAGCCAAACTTGAAATTCCACTGAATTATAATATTTCTATATATGCAACATAAACATCATCAACAATCGAGATCTTTTTTTTTTTTTTTGATCGAAGAAAATTAAATTAAATTGGAAAAAAAAAAAAGACTAAGGTCGTTCCTCCATTTGAGTGATGGAATTGTTGTAGGCTTCCTTGGATTCCCTTTTATTAGTCAACTTAAGAACCTTTGACCAAAACCCATCTTTCTTCTTCCTTCCCCATCTTTCTCCACTCACATCCCTCTCTCTAATAACTCTTCCTCTTGTTGCAAAAGCAAGAGACCTACTCTTCTTCAAATTCAGCCCATAATTGAAACTTACCATACAAGAAACCGAATCCCCCGCTGCGTGTGAAGCGTTTCGCCGGAACTTGTTGCCGCGATTATTCCTCGGTAGAATCTTATTCGAGGAAGCATCTGCATGGACACTGACACCGACACCATCATCAGAAGAAGAGAATAATTGTTGAGGAGACGTAGGAGAAGAAGGAGGAGAAGGATAAAAATAAGGAGTAGGATCAATAAAATTGTTGTCTATATTGTTGTTGGTATAAAGTTGTGAGAGTTTGTCCCTTAAACATGAAGAGCAAACACCAGGGAGTTTCTTATCATTTGGGTGATCCTTACACCCGGATCCAAACTCTGATGACAACTTCATTGGATTTCTTCTTCTTTTTCTTCTTCTTGTTTCAACTTTCAGCAACTCATCTCTCACACACATTCACACTCACACTCGTGCATTATTGTTATCACTGTGGTTTTAAATTTATATATAGATAGATTCAATGGTCAAAGATGTAATTGATTAATAATAATGCATAGGAATGTGCAAGTGTAACACACAAGCACACGTGTGCAAACGAAGGTTCCTATTGGTTGCTTGCTCTAAAATCACACACCAAAATTAAAAATAAAATAATAATAAAAAGAATATCAACTAGGGAAATATGTAAAGATTGATTTTAGTAATTTTTATTATTTATTATTTTATTATATAATATGTAATCTACCAGATTAGTCAAAATGTAACAAAGTCTTGTTATTATTAGTCTCTATATATATATATATCTATATATAAAATATAATTATAGTAATGAATAATAAGAATGAGATTATTGTGTAATGACTGCGTTCAATGTAATCCATAATCTAGAATTAATTTATTTCTATATGTAATGGAAGAGACACTGAATGCATATATATATCAACACAATGTCAATGAAAATTTATTAGTATTTGACTATTTGTATCACATTTTCATGATGCAGATGATATTGTTACATTGCCTTTTTTGTTAGCCAAAGTTACTTTTTATTTTTGTTTTCCTTTGAGGCTTTAACGCAATAGAATTTGCGGTTGAACGGTAATTTTACTAATTTTAGTCATACTGTTATTAGGACTTTTTTTTTTACAGTAATGCTACATGTACACCTGTTTTTGATGTACACCTCCAATTAAGTCTCAAACGAACAACGAACATATTTTCATAGTTAACATGAACAGATTTTAAAACATGTTCGTTTGCTTTTAAAAATCTGTTCGTTCTAGTAATAAAATTCTGTTCGTGCACGAACAGAAATCTATATATACAACGAACATAAAATATAGTTGACACGAACAGGTTAAAAACATGTTCGTTTGCTTTAAAAAATCTGTTCGTTCTAATAGTAAAAATCTGTTCGTTTAGGACTTGGTTGGAGATGTACACCAAAAAGAGGTGTACACCAAGATTAATTCTTTTTTTTAACTGTTACGTACTCGTCTTATGGAAATTTTTAAAAAAATAGTAAGCAGTAAAAGTAAAAGTAAAAGTAAAAAATAAAATAAAATTCATAGTAAATTTGAGGCAATTCTTAAGTTAGATTTATTAAAATTTAAAATTAAAATTTCAGTATATGTTATCAAATTATGTACGTCATTATTGAGCCCGATGATATATCTGACTGACTGACTCAACTCTTGCTAACTTGATTTTTCTCCTTTCTCGTTTTAGTTTAATATAATATTCATATCAATGTTAGTTGATTCAAAACAAAAAGGTTAATGCAAATTGTTTAAAAAAATTAATAAATTAATGTGACAATTCAAGCTCATTACTTGACTGTATCATTCATGCGATGCTTACATACATAATCTGATTAACGAATTTCTAAGGTTCTTGGACTTGGTCTCGTCCTCCATAATCTTCATTATTTTGACGAGCTTATTACATACTTATCAGAAAAAATATAA